>CM034156.1:608437062-608630157 GCA_019776745.2 Taxus chinensis
ATACTTCTCTCAATTGACAAAGAAGGGGTCCAAAGACCATTTCAGGAGGGTGAATGATGCCTTCTTCTATGAAAATATCTGTAGGATAAACCCTGAGCTGAGGAAGACAAGAGTCTCAGATGAGGCTTGGGTTGAAGTTTCTAAATGGGGATGTATCTTCTTACAATTCAAGAAGTTTACATATCTTCGGGTGGTCATGTAGTCGGGAGATCCTTTTCGCCTGCCTCGATATCCAGGGGATAGACTGATATTGATGGAGTTGGTTAGGCAGCTGTTGGATTTCCATAAATTCCAACAAAGCAAACATAAGGCTGCTGTATCCTTCCCAATTTCTATTGGGAGATATACTTGCTCAACAGTAGTGAAAGGAAAAAATGTTGTCCATGAACTTCAGGAAAAATTGAAAAAGCATATGAAGCCTCGAGACGGTTTTGATATCTGAGGAGTGCTCAAAGCATATGGAACCCAGCATCTGCATAGGCCAAACATAGAGGATATTTGGGTAGATCTGCGTAATGAGGTTGTTGTTCGCAGAAAGGATAATAGCAGATTGACTATTGCTGAGATTCAAACACTGGAGCTTGCTGATTTACCAGAAGGTACGGGTGACAATGAAAGTGTTTTGGATCTTTCCTATGATGGACTAAAGGAGGATCAATATGTTTTCCCACCTATTGATTGGTCAGCCAGCGAAAAAGCCTCTATTACAGATAGGTCGGCTCTAATCCTTGCTCGCACCAAAGCATGGCTCTACTCTTGGGGAATGAATTTTAAAGATGATAAGTTTTCAAAGTTGGCTGCTTCAGAGGCGGGGCCCTCCAAAAAGGAAATGGACAGAAAATCTTCTAGGGAGCCTATAAAGGTCAAGATTGTCAAAAATAGAAAAGAAAGAGAAATCTCTTCAATTGTTTCTCCAATAGAAATGGTGAATGTGCCAGAATCACCAACACCACCAAAAATAGGAGAAATTAATTTGGAAGAAGGAGGAAGCTAGCTTCTGTCTTCACCATTTGCTGATTGCTCAACTGAAGAGACCTTATCTCTTGCATCCAAGTCTTTGGAGACTGGATCTGTGCCTCTTTCCACACAACCACTCCTACCTCCTTATTCTCCAACAACTTCTTCAGTAATGGCCACTATTTTCTCTGGCCTTTCACCCCTCTCTGCTGGTACCCAAGTGATCACCAACACGCCCCCTCCTGTGCCTCTTTTTATTGGATCTACTACCACGTTGGTAACTATTCCTCCACCACTAGTAGAATCTTCTCCCCTTGAGGGTATGATACCTGCTTCTGCAACCATGGCAACTCCCTCTGATACGCTGCAATGGCTACTCGAGCAAACTCCGAGGAAGAGGAAGGTGATTGTACCCCTACCAGCCTTTGATTTCAGCTCACTCAAGGCTCCTACTGTAAAATCAGCCAAGAAACCCAAAACAGTTTCAAGGGTTTTGGTGGATGCTTCAGGAGATAAGTTCATAGAGATTGCCACTCCCTCAGCTGACAAAACTAGAGAGGATATAACAGCCTCTGATTATCAGGTAACCGGGGTGGCTCTAGGGAAAGTGATAGCAGAAGGGGCGCAACAAGATGCACGAGATTCCATAAACGTGTTGTGCTAAAAGTTGAAAGAAACAAAGGACAACAGAGATGAGCTCAAGGAAAAAGTGGAGCAGTTGACAGAGGTTTTGATTAAACTCTCGAAACCCCTTGAATCCATACCACCTTCTTCTATTTCTGTCAGATTCGATTTCTCATCGGTGCCTACAATTGAAAAGATTTCTAAAAAAGGAAGGGTGGTTGATGAATGGATCCAAAGGTTGCTCCAACAGGGAAAGGAAGTAATTCAAGACATGGTGCAAGTTCATCAGTCCTTGGGAGACATTCAGAAGGATGGAGAAAATATGGATGAGGAGATTTCTCAAGAAATTGGACATCTTGATTTGACTTATGAAGCTCTCCAGGTGTTAAAGCAAATACCAGCACATCTCTTGGTAGAAGAAGGTATTCTACCACATACAGATAAGCATTTCTAGCTGACCAAGGCCATCAGGTTCAGAATAAAGATTCTCAATGAAGCCTGCAGTAAGTTGAGAGAATCAAGGGATAAATTGATTGATGGGAAAAGTGATCTGGAAGAAGAATTGCTGAAGATTTTTCCAAAGGTGTCAGTTGGGAACTCAGGTATCCTATCAGCAGATGATCTCTTCAAGAAAATCCAAGAGTCTGTTCAGCATGAACCAATAAGTGGATTTGACCTTGAGATCATGGATCAGTTGGTAAGGGTTGAACATTCTTTGGAGGCCTTAAGAAAGCTCAGCAAAGGATTGAAAAAGCTTCCCGACACTGCCAGCGATGTTCATGAAACCTGTGAAATTTGGAATGATCATTCCACTGCGCCTGATGAAAATGAAATGCAAGGCATAATTCGGAAGTTCCAGGAATTTCAGAGCAAACAGTCTTAGCTGGAGGAAGAGAAAGAGGAAGAAGCAAAGGATGATGATTTAGATTAAGTCTCAAACATTTCATGTCATTTCAATCTTGAAATCGACATGTCTTTTTCATTTCTGTTTCGTCACATTTTTGAATCATATTTTGACTTGATCTCCTGCGTGAGAATCAAGCAAAATAGAACTCTTGTTAAAATGCTATTTTTTAGGATCTACCCTATTTTATCTCTACTTCTTTTGTTATAAATAAGGAATGCTTATGCATTCCAAAGGCTCGAGATTTTTTGGAATATTTGGGGGCTATTGGAAATAAGAAAAACTTTTTGTTTTCATTCAATCATTTTGAAGAATAGGAATCGATATTGTTTTACAGACTTTGTGTTGTGGAATATATCTTACTTAAGACAGTGTTCTTATGTTCATGATCTTAAGCTACTCTTTGCATAGCATCTTAGTGTTTCTGATTATTTCAGACATTATATTTGTGATCTAAAACTCGTATGATTATTTCGTGCTCTGTGTTTACTCGAAAGAAAATACGTTTCTCCCATTTCCTTTCTATTGTGCTTCTTTCATTGTAACAATTTCTAACCCAGTTCATTTAAGGAAGAAATACCCTTGAATCGTGTGAATGTGGATTTCGGGATTCCATCCCAACCCCCAATGGTTAGATTAGTGTGAATACTGTATATATTGTTTACCGTGTTTTAGATTAGCAATAAGCAGGCAGCCTCACCTGTCTTTGAGGAGGGATTTAATCCCATATACTGTGGTTGAACCTCATATTTTGGTTTGACAAAATATCCAACCAACATATATATAGCCTCAATAACCACCGCCATGCCTTTATGAAGTTATGGATCGGTTTCCAAGTGTCCAAGGTGGTCCTCCAAGGAAGCATGCCTCTTTTAGATATGAGCTCTCCACTCTTTTCAATGATGTATTTCTGGATCCTTCTATCACAAGGAATATTCTTTTTGTGGGCACCAAGTTGCCAGGATGGCACTTTATCCACTCCGCATGTGCATTTGGGTCATGATTTTCCCGTGTGCTACCAAGAATGTAAAATGTGGATAAGTCCCAAAACCCTTTCCCTACCTTACACGTGTGCCACATGTTCTGCTAAACCCTTCTAAAACCATGTCCTGCGTGCCTTTACCTTACAAGCCCTTCTTCAACTATGCCTTGCACATCCACATGCCTTCTTGTACTTAGCCAATATTTTAAGGCCCAACATCACCCCACACTATACCTATTCTCCATCCTCAGAAACAATCTCTTACATAAATAAAGAATGGCTGGGTTCTGAAAAGTTAAATAAAGAATGGAGTGAAGAATTCATAGGAAAAGAATGAAAGAATGGGGAAACTATGATCACTGCTACAGGAGGAGAGGGAAATCCTTCTTCAAGTTTGCCTCCAACTTATTTCAGGCATCAACTTTATTTTTTTCCTATTGAAAGAGTTCACCAACTAGGGAGCTCACCTCCTCAAAGCTCAGCCCTTCTCCTTTGGTGCCCATCGTCTCAACAACCCCCTCCAATTGTTTTCCCAAATCTTCAACCACATCCATCCTCCAAGTGATTTGGGGATACAACTCCTTTAGACGGTTCTTGATTAATCCCCACAAGGTCTCAATGGCCTCTAATTTCTTTCCACTTCTACAAGAATCTTGTCTCGCTCAGCACGGTTTCCTTTGTTCTTATCCTAGAACTCCTTAAGCTCCATCTCATGTGTGATGACCAAGATGCTTGCCACTCTATCTCTATTAGCACAATTTACATAGGAAAAATTAGCTATCTAAGTGGTGTTCTTTATGTCAGTGAGAATTTTGTTGTACTAAGAAATAATTTCTACTGCCTTCATCTTATCCTCTATTTCCTTGCATGCCAATGTCTCTTCTATAGACTCCAATAAATGTGGTCACCTTTCCATGGTGAGATCATGTGTCAAGTCCTCTAAGCATTGCAAGGTTGACCCATAATTTTACGCGGGTGATGTCAAGTTTAGATTCTTTACGAAAATAACATCCATTATCATCTCTATTTTATTATACACCTCACAGACCCTTACCTTCTCATCCTTTAACTCATGCCTTAATTGAGTGCTGATTATATCTTCCTTCTTCAAGTCCTTGGTCTTTTCAATGATCTCTTCTTCCTTTTTCTCCAGCTCTGCCTCTAGGAACTTCACCCTGTCATTTCATCCCAAAGAGCCTGGCTTCAACTTCAATTGAAAACTTTGTTCAGCGCATTGCAGATTTTCTCATCTGATAATTACTGAGTGTTTACGAAGGGGTTGATTCCCTTTGACTTAGGCACCTTCATCAATGCTCCTTGGTCTTACTTCAAATTCAGGCTTGTCAATGTGGGACTCAAATGCCCAAGAAGGTCATTTTCCTCATCTGAGGGTATGCACCTTCCTCATCAAATGATGCCATGGCCAAGAGTTTCTCTGTTAGCATGGTGTTTTGAAAACATGTGTACAACTCATTTTTTGCACCATTAATGTAGTCCATTCCTTGACCTTGGGTTTCTTTAGAGCTCTTCCTTCCTATGCACAGCCTTTATAAACCTTACAACCAAACTGGGATTTCCTCCCATGCTTCCATATTCTTTTCCTACGCTTTCCTCCTCAATTTCCTTCAACACCACATCCACACTTCATTCCACCTCTTGTTCTACCAAGGTCTTGATGATTTCAGCCACTTCCCTTTTTACGGCCTCTTCCACTTATTCCTTCATGAGGCTTAGGGTCCTCTGATCCATTGTATCCACCTCCTTTCTTACCCCCTTGTCCTGAGCACCTTCTTCTTCCTTTTCATCCTTCTCTTCCTCTCCTTCTTCCACTTAATTGTGTACTTTGAAAACCAAAGGGTCTTGAGCTTCTTCACACTCATCATCATCCTTCTTACCTATGTAGGCTTCCAGGATTTCCGTTTCCTCCAAATCCACCTTTTTTCTTCACCTTCTTCCTTTTCTTAACTGGTGATTCCAGCATTAGGAGATTCATTATCTTTCTTCCTCCTCTCCTAGTGAATTATCCCTTGTGAGAGGTTCTTCCTGCTCTGGTGATTTCCTCTTCTGGGGTCTTCTCCTTGATCTGGGGACTTCTTCCTGCATGTGGGTAGGTACTAGGCTTTACACTTTCCTTTGGCATGCCCACCGATTGTGTAGTTTGAACACTTGGTGCCCTTTTTCCCTATGCACCTCCTCTCTTTCTCTCTTCCTAGGTGCATGACCTTCTTCCTTCCTGTAGGGTCTTCAGAGAATGGAGACATCATTCTCTAAGTATGTGCCCTTTTCAAAATTTGGCCTTATGCGTAGATATACTCTTTCCGCAGTCCTCCCTAAAATTGGTAGTGTTAATGGCTTCATCATCTGGACCTCATGGGAGACATAATTCTCCATGATATGTTTGCTTCTTGGGGTAGACATAGCTTTTTGGCTACGTAGCTCTCGGTGGTCTTGATCTACCTCACTAAGGTCAAACCTTAGTCTCTTGGCCTCCTTGAACCTAGTTAACTCTAGCTTGGAAGTATTTTGCATGGTAAAGGAGAAGGGTAGCTTGCACTAGGGGCTCAATGCCTCCTCTGTCAATTTGAATCTGCCAATGTAGAAATGTTGATATACTACAAAATTCTGCTTCTCCATCCATGAGTGCTGGAAACTACTCTGGGATCCTCCATTCACCCTGAATGCATCACGCATCCATGGTTATACCACTTCTCCAAGCACGTTCCTTGTGAGTGGTCATCATGGTTTCACAAGTATACTTTGACAAACCTCTTTGTGGGTGATGGTCCTTTTCTAGATATTCCCAAACAAAATTTTCCGGCCCATCAGGTCACTCTAATCTCTAAGAAAAAATTGTAAGGAGGACAGTTTCTGAATAGTATCTTCTTTCCCTCTATGTGCATTGCTAATGATCTCATCCATGATGAAGGTGGAAAAGTTATAGATGGTCCCTCTGATATCTTCCGGCATACATTTAGCCATGCCTTGTTCACTTGGGTCCATCGTTCCTGATCATTGAGCTTAGTTACCAAGAATGCATGGCCATCCTCATCACTGGGTCTAGGTATCTCTAGTGATGTCAAATTATCGCGATCCCTTCTTGTAGTCATATGTAGCTACAGTCTCCTTGATAGCCTCCTTTGTCTCTCAAATCATCATCAATGTTATCTCCTTCATAAATAAGGCATGTGAACTTGGATATTAGTTGTGGTGTGATGTGCACATCTTGTGCCCCGTGAAGTAAAAGTGATCTTCATGAACATGTGACATCAACCATTGATATAGTCACTCAGGCTTGCCGAAGTAAGGTAACTCATAAAGCTGCAACAACCCTTCTTTCTCCAATTTGACCTTTACTTTGTCACTGTATATTGGCATGCCCTCCAAAATCCTCTTGTTGGTTGGGTGAACCAACTCCAAATCCATCTCCTTCTCTAAGTTGTGTTCATGTGATGATTATAATTACTCACAACCATCTTTTGTAGATGCAACTACCACTCTTTTCCTAGCAATACCCCATCTGGGTACTACATTTCCACGTACCATTCTTCATTGAGTGCTTGCGATGGTGGCTATTTGCTTTTGTTTTCCCTTTCCCTTTTGTTTCTTGGGTGGGACAGTTGACTTTCTTTGGTGACATTTTTCTGGCTGGTGTTAACACTTAAAAATCCTTCCCCTTGCTCTTGTCTGTACCACTCTATCCAATCCCAAAGCTCAACCTTGTGAAGAAACCCTTCTAACTCCGTGCCCTAGCCGCTAAACCCTAACTAGAAAAATCCTTCCACAAGATGATGCTTCCTCAACAAATTTTCCCACACCCGTGTACTCCTTCCACACTGGTTTGTGGATCTACCCTAGTCACGCACTTTAGATTTCTCATATTCATCTTCACACAACTCTTTAGATTCCCTATTTCATGAGAGCTTCTTTCAATTCATAATCACAAGGTAAAATAATGATGTGCCTGACTCCTCATTTATAGATTTTCCTTCTTTCCCAGCATTAAATGCTATGCCACCTACCACCGTACTTAACACTAAATGCATATTTTTCCACTAAGACGGCCTTAAGCACCTTAATCACATGCCCAATCCTACGTGAAAAACTTTACAACCTTTTGGCATGTAAACAATCCAACTTAATAGAAGACTCTTATGCGCACGTCCATAATGCTAAAGGCACTTCTTCTATCCTTCACCTGATTTTTTCTCTCACCTAACTCATGTTGTTCATGTGCATTTTCCTTCTTTGTATGTGGTTTTTTTAAGCCTTATCCTGACACCAACCATTCTTATCCACCTCTTTTCCACGTGCTTTCTCAACATCACATGATTTTCTCTTCAAACCTGACCATTCAATGCAACTTCTACTGCCCAGCTCAAACTTTACACTATTATGCATTATTTCACCCCACACTTAACCGATGTGTGGTCCTCTGTGCATACACAACCTTTTAAAAGTAATGTGGTTACCAGTGCACAAAGTGCAAAACAAAACAATGAAAAATAATAAACAATGAGAAAGAGAAACACAAGAAAGAAATAAATAAAATGAAATCCTAAGCTAACTGATAATACTGTCTTATTTACAAACACCAAGAAGACTTATTTATAGTAGGGATTTAGCCTACTCCCATTGAAGTGACTAGGTAACCTCATCCCATCCAACACTTTTAACTGACACCTTGCCTAAATCAAGTATATATGAGATAATATAGGGCCCCAACCAATGGAATTTTAATTTCCCAAGATGGCCCAGAAACTTGGAATCATATAATAGAACCATCTTCCCAACCTCAAAATTCTTGTTCTTGATGTGATGATCATGCCATGCCTTCTGTCTTGATTTTTCTTTCTTCTTACTCCATCTAGAAAGTGTTTTCCTTTCATCTAATTATATCAACTTATCAATTCTTTCTTTTAGCGCTTACTCGTCAGCTAACCCTCTTGTGCATGCTATACGCAATGATGGTAACATGAATTCAACTAGAAAAAATGCCTTGACACCAAAAAACAATTGAAATGGTGTGGCCTTGTTTAAAATTGTATAGGTTTTCCTGTATGCCCATAGAATGGCTGATACTTTTTCATCCCAATCTTGTCTTCCAACGTCACAAATCTTAGTTAATGTGTGACTTACTATCTTTTTAAATGCCTTAGAAGTTCCATTTTCTTGAGGGTGATATGGGGTAGTCTTATGATAGGCCACCATAAATTATGCTAACATAATCCTGACTATTTCATTGAGGAAGTGTGTACCCATATCACTTGTTAAATTTAAAGGGAAACCATACCTACTGATTATCTTCTCTCATAAAAATCTAGTGGTTGTTGCTGTGGTGCAATCCTTTGAAGGTGCTACCTCTACTAACCATGTCAAGTAATCTATGGAAGTGATGATCTAACATAAACCAATCCTTTGTGTGGTTGGCACAATTGGCCCTAAAAAGTCAATTTCCCATTTTTCAAATGGTTCAGCACTAGCTATTGGTTGTAAAGGAATTTCATCTCTCTTTCCAGGTATTCTAAGGCATTGGCAATGGTCACATGCCTTACAAAACTCAATGCAATCCTTGTAGATGGTTTCCCACGAAAGCCCTGCTAATAAGATCTTCCACGTGGTAGAATTTCCTACATAATGTCCTCCTGCAATCCCACCATGCACTTCCTCCATAATTGACATGCATTCATGCTCTAATATGACTCGACGTAGAACCTCGTCATGACATAACTTATATAGGTCTCTACTAATCAATATGCAGGGTGCGACACATATTGCTAACTTCTTTCTCTCTAGATATTTCATCCCTTCTGGTGTCACACCTATTTTTAAGAACATTGCAATATCTTCCAAGTCTGAGGGCATGTACCGAAACCTAAATAGTTGTGCCATCTGACATGGTATCCTCAATGCTTTGCACATCCTTCCTTGAATTAATCCTTGATAAGTAGTCAAGTTCTGAATTGCTTTGTCCTGGTTTCACCACCACTGTGAACTCAAACTCTTGAAAGATAAGGACCCAATAACATATGCACCCTTGCAAAATGGGTTTGTTGACTAAGTATTTCAATGCCATATGATCCATGTAGAATATAAATGGTATCACCAATATATACTGCCTAACATTATGCAACGTGTAGATCATAGACAATGCTTCGCGCTGAGTAGTTGTGTAATTCTGATATACTGTTGTCAACTTTCTACTTGTAAAGAACAAGGGATGATCAACAATTCCCTCACTAGGTTGTGTTAGCACTACTACCATAGCTATTCCTAAGGCATCAACATGTACATGGAAATGCTTATCCCAAGAAGGAAAATGTAATATGGGAACCGTGACAAGCCTATCCTTCAAAGTGTCAAATGATTTCTGATGTGCCTCTCCCCAATGAAAGGCCACTTTTATGTTTTAACAATTAATCCAAGGGCATGAAGATCTTGGCTTATCCCTTGATGAAATTCCTGTAATACCCTATATGCCCAAGGAATTCATGCACTACAATTTGACTAGTAAGCTCTTCTAATCCTACAATAACTACAACTTTGGCAGGATCCACTAGTAAGCCATCTTTACATATAATGTGTCCTAACAGGGTTCCAAGTGGAGTAGTAAAGACACATTTCTTAATGTTGAGGGATATCCTCAATTTCTGACATCTCTCAAGCATCACCCTTAATTTTTCACAGTGGTCTTTCACCAATCCATACACAGTCCATTCATCTAGGTAAACTCGAAGAAACTTATGGATGAAGTCCTGAAATGCTTGTACCAAAATGTGTGAGAACACAACAGGTGCATTCTTAAATCAAAAAGGCATAACCATGTAGGAAAAAATTCATCATTCAGTGGAGAAAGTTGTCTTTCTTTGGTCTTCCTTTGCAATCCTAACTTGGTGGTACCCTGAGAATCCATCCATGAAAGAGTGGACTTTGCGCTCAGCTACTCCCTCAAGAATTTCTTTAGTAAAGGGGGTTCGGTAGGGATCGATGACATGCACTGCATTTAGATCCCTATAGTCAATAAAGATTCTTATCCTACCATCATTCTTGATATTGATAAGCATTGGTCTTATCCATTCTGATTCCTCCATTGCCTCATGATATCAAATTTTATCATCTTATTTATTTCTTCATTGACCCATATGTGCACAAATTTGGATTCATATCCAATAAGGCCTCTTCCAAATCAGGCATTAACCTTCCATCACCTTGATCTTCATCTCTCCCAAGGAATGGTGAACACCTTTGAGTTCATGGTACCCATGAGGAAACAAATCTTGGAACTCAGTGTAACATATCAACGACCTTTGAAACTTCTTTTTCCGACTAATAGTCTTCGATGATAGCTTCCTTAGGTTCTATCTCCATTCCAATGTTAACCTTATTTGTTTTTAAAGGCTCATGGTAGGCTGCGTGCTCACTCATTAAGTGCTATCTATGAATTTCCACATACCTTCTGAATGGTTAACATCTAAAGTCTCCATCTCTTCTCCATCTATTATATAGACCATCTTTACTTTTTCTTTTTCCATGCACACACACTCAAGTTATATTTCCTTTTGATTCCTCTTAATTGAGGAGCATGTCTCTAACTAAGGCTCACCTAGTAGCTATAATAGATTATATTCCTACCAAGACACTATCTCCCATTGTAAATGCTTGATTACTTGCAACACCTTATCCACTGATGTCTTGGTACTCCAATACTTGAAATCTTGAATGAGATCAGTCGCCAACTCCTACCAGTTACCTGTTTGATGACACATCTCCAAACGAATATACCATGCTATGAACAACCTTGTAAGGTGTAATATAACTTATGCACTCTTAAAGAAGGTGGTAACACTTTTATGCTTCCCATCCATGTCTTCTCACATGCACTTGGATATAAAATGAAGCTTCCTCTTTACCATGGTAGTCTTGTATGGCTGTGGGTATGTTGCTCCTAGAGAACCTTATAAAAAAGATGATCCTCACCTCGCCCCACTCTAGAAGGTTTTCCCACTGTGTAGCCCACCAACACGCTGCAGTTACGAGTAGGTTATAACTGAGCGTTCCTCTTCTCTCTTCCTCATTTCTCCACTGAGATTCCATTTCTCACAAGAAAATTTCAGGATATTCTCCTCCAAAGTAACTAGGTAAATTTCTTCCCCCTAGGTGCCTAACTAAGTGTGCCTTTATAACCCTTGTTATAGATCCTCTCAACTATCACCCAATTAAATCATAAGTCCCATGTGCCCAATTGTTGTATGCCACACTAGTGGTATCACTCAAGGACCGAGCATCTTCAAATAGGATAACTTCCTCCGTGGGGTGAATTATCTCAAGATCTCTGATGGAGTGCACACAAATTCTATCAAGGACTTCTTCTCCTAAGGGATCAGTATAGGGCATTGAATTACCATTTGTCAAAAGTATGATCACCCTTTCTTCTTTGTTCTCAAAACTGATATACCCTTTGTTAAACCATAGGTCAGCATTGTTATTGTAACACTATGGGAGCCCAAGCAACACTGGAAAGTTGTCTACCTTGGTGAGTGCCAAGAATTTGAAGTCTCCATTGAACTTGGCCCCTTGAATGGTGATAACTGCATCCTTCAAGACTCCAATGGGAATTTCCTTAGTTTTTCTTGTCATGTACAACACATTCGAAGATGGCTGTTAGTTTTGTTTGTCATGTACAACACATTCGAAGATGGTTGCAATGTAAGCCTTCCCATTTTATGCTAGACATCTAAGGTAAGAACATTGAACTCTTCTCCCATGTTGATGAGAATATTTCTCAGAAGCCATCCATCAACAACTGTATTCAAAGTAATCTCCTTATCATAGTTGAGGCTGTGAGGGAGAAGGTTTGCATGTAAAACCTACCTTTTGTGCTCTACTCCAGTGCATGGTACCTTCTCCCTCAACTATTCTCCTAGCAAGGGAATAATATTCTCTTTCCTTATCATTTTACATAGTTCCTTGACCTCATCAAGGTCATTCTTTAGAACCTCAACATTCTCCCTTTTCTCCAACTGCCTTGATTTATCCTTCAAACATTAGATCTCCCCTTATAAACTCTGAATTACATCCACAATCTCTTGATATAACTCTTTCTAATGAGTAGGGTCCTAATAATTTCCATGTACTACTTCCTCTCTTGAAAATAGTGTCCTTTATTTTGGAATTTCACTAGCATGCACAACCTCTTCTCGTGTCATCATCAGCATAGGTTCTATCCTTGACTCACATGCCACTCTTGGCATCCACTATGAATTGGCCTTCTTGATGCTTATCATCCCAAAAAAAATTTCCTTCTGGTCTTGCTAGTTTATATAATCATAAATTTCTAGACACTCTTCATGCTTATGTTTCTTTCTAAACCATGAGCATTATAATAGATCAAGACACTCACATTTGTAATGCTCTGTAGATCCACACTTATAACAGGTTTCTTGTGGGAACTCAATTCATCCTCTATCATGGTTACTACGACTATGAGATCCTCTATGAAAACCTCTTCCATGAGTTCCTCCATCTGCTCTCCCTTCATAATGATGGTCATCATCCTTTGAACTTCTTGCGAGGCTAGTATGGTGCACACCCATATCAATAGCATCATGGATTTGATCAATTAGTCTGCACTCCTTAGTATCATGGGTCATAGAGGTACAAAACTTACAATAGCAAGAAACATTCTTGTGGATTGCGCATGCTGGAATAAAGGGCATCTACTTGCATCATGATCCCCATGGAAAATCTCATATTCTATCGACATAACGCACACCGAATTCTGAGGGAAACTATCCTTTGCATGTCCCTCCACTTCACAGTCTATACACCAAATCCCACTATGAACCTCATGTAATGTGTTTACATATAGCTTCTCCAACTGCTTAGCCATTGTAGTAATTTGAGATTCTAGGAAAGGACTAAAACTAGTAGCTATACTCCCAAAAACTTCGGTGCATAGGGTAACTTCTAATGCCTTGCACAGGTCTGTGAAAGTCTTGTGTGATAGAGCCCTTCTAAATGGTGCTATCAATCCTCTGAAAAACCATTTAGCATGTTGGGAAGGATGAATGTCATAGGATAGTTTAGATAAGAGAGTCTTGAAATGTGCATCATACTCCCACACACTCTCTTCCATTCCCTACTAGATCTCCTTCAGAGCACTGATGCTTTTCTGCTCAAACTTAGGGATATTGAACTCTGCTAGGAAGGGATTATTCAATGTGGTATAGTTTACCATCATCTGATGGGGGTCATACTTTGTATACCAATTATACATGCACCCTTGCAATGTTGTTGCAAATTGGCTTGCCTTCTGATCTAGGGTAATGATCCTCTTCACCAGCCACAGTAATTCACACTTATGCATGTGATCTACAACATCCTCTATACCTTGGTAATCTGGAAAGTATAAAGACATCTAAAAAAAATTGAGGAGGTGGTTGAGGCCCTTTCCCTGTTGATCTAGATCCTTGGTTCCCTTCAGTGTTTCCTCCTCCACCAAATCCACTTGATCCACCTAGTCCCTAGCCTCCAGATCTAACAGTTCCACCTCTAGATCCCCTTGTAGCTAGCAATGGGCTTGAAGTGGTCATGCCTAGTGCCCCTAAAATTCCACTGAACTACATGTGAATGGTTTGTGGTATCACTTTGCTGCCAATTGTATATCTTGTACCACTCCTAGACGCATTGCCCAAACTCTACACACTTGTACTTTATCAAAAAATTCCTCCAAATATCAAAATGGTATGTGTAGCCATAGAGGTCCCAAACAAAAAATATATCTCCTAAGCATGGATCGCTCACTTCCACCGATACCAGCTGGGTTAACAAGACTTCTCCCTTGATATGGAAAACCTAGTGCCGGGGTTCAGTTACTATGTGGGTTTAAATGTGCACTGATGATTCTCCTCTCTCCATGTGACGAAATCTCATTAGAAGCTGAAGGGCATTATCTCCTATGATTACTAAGATGTGGTAGCATAGACTTCTCAGGTCCCACATCCTCTATGTGAGCCTCAAATCCTTCCTGTAATGTCTACCTCCATAAATCCATCACACTTTTAACCTCGCATTGTCTATCCACCTCCCTTTCACAAGCTTCACCATACTTGAGTCATCTCTCCTCCCTTTCTTTTTCATCCGCAATGTCTACCATCTTCCTCTACCCTAGCTTCCTCTCTCAGCACTCAGAGAATCTTAGCCGACCATGGGAAATGATTATAAACTTGAAGTAATGACCAAGAGCTTCATAGAAAAAGGAATAACATGTAAAAATGATCCTCTAGGCTCCCTCAAAAACTCAAACTCAACAACATATAGGAAATAATTCATAGAAATTGTGTATTCAAGAGAATAACTCGTCAACACTCTCTTCCAAGAATGATCAACAACACGCGTCTAAGTCAGATCAGCATCGTGCAGCCTCTGATAGTCATCTTGGGTCCATATGCATGATCTATAATACCAGCTTGATCTGGATGTCTATGCTAAAAGCCATTCATACAACTCTACTGGGAAACAATAGGATAATGTCTCATACAACTCATGGTATAGATTCTCTTATACCCATCTATGTGCATCGAACTCAGGTTCAGTGTGGAATCTCTAAGAAAACTCATCCTCCATGCTCTTGAACCATGTTTCAACAATTTATAAAGTCAGGCGCTCTGTCATCACACATCATTGGGATAAAGATGCATGCCATTTCTCAAAACAACTTTGAAAAGAGGTCCCAACAAAGGAACAAATATGTAGTCACTTTTGTACCCTTCAAAGAATAGGAAAATCCCATGCACTTCAACCTATCACCCAACAAGCACTGGGTGCTCACCCAAGGCATGCGCAAGTGCTGAGCCCCTACTTTGTGTGAGTAGTGTGAGAATGCATCATCTATGACAGATACTTAAATGCAGAAGAATGGAAAAGAACCATGCATTCATCTTAAGGGCTTATGACAAGTTTCTAGACTGATACATCCATTCAGAAAAGGAAAGCATTAATAGAATAAATATTTGGACCATAATAGAAAGGAAATGCATAAGGGTTTACATGCATTCATAAATAATATACACAAAATATATCCATATAGATATAAGTATAAACTAGGAACTGCATATATTCATATTCAACCTGTTTGATAATCACAATGCATTCATTGAGGCCATCACAAATCAATATAATAGTGAAAAACTAGATTCATGCATCAGAAATAAACTTAGGTCCCTCATATTACAATGAAAAACAAATACCCATCCCCTTGATATTCCATTACTCCTATAGATCTTCTAAACCCAACCCATAGAACTCTCATTGATATTTTTCTAGAGGTTCACCTCTCATCTTCGTCCTTTTCTCTACTTCTTTTTCACCAACGCCCCTTTTCTTCTACTAGAAACTTGTATATATAGCCTCAACAACCACCACCATGTCTTTCTAAAGTTATGGATTGGTTTCCAAGTGTCCAAGGTGGTCCTCCAAGGAAGCTTGCCTCTTTCAGATCTGAGATCTCCACTCTTCGCAATGATGTCTTTCTGGATCCTTCTATTGTAAGGAATATTCCTTTTATGGGCACCGAGTTGCCAAGATGGCACCTTATCCAATCCACATGTGTAGTTAGGTAATTATTTTCTTGTGTGCTACTAGGAATGTCAAATGTAGCTAATTCCTAAAACCCTTGCTTTTCCTTATGCATGCACCACGGGTTCTGCTAAACCCTTATAAAACCTTGTCCTTCATGCCTTCACCTTGCATGCCCTTGTTTAACTAGGCCTTGCACACCCACACGCCTTCTTGTAATTAACCAATATTTTGAGGCCCAATAACTACCTCAGACTAGAAAACACCCCAATCACCCAAATCATTCCCAAATTGTACCAAGCCTTTCCCATACATTGTTTGTGACTTCCAGACCACCTAATCACCCTGTGACCTGACATGTAACCTTCATCAGTTCAATATTGAAGCATTTAAGTGGATTAAAGTTGATAAGTAATATGAGATACCTAAATCAAACTAATGACACTAGATTTGTTTATTTGCATGTTCATTTGTTTTGTATTGAAATATATATCAGTGGATTGACAACCATCGAGGAAGTATCACAATTCCTCGATCTAGCTTGTGCTAAGTAATACACTAACCTTTTGTGGTCTTGTTTAACATTTCAGGTAGTTCTTCATAGCCAAAAGGGATATCTCACAGTCAAATTGGATTGGAAAATCATAACACATGCACAACCTTCAATCGATGTCACAATAGTTATTCCTCCTTGACCTATCACCCTCTATTTGTTTCATTAATTTGCTAAGAATACGGTGAAAATATTACTTTGATAATCATAATATTGATGAATAATGACAAAAATAGAGTTCAAGGGGGATAGCAAGACAATGTTCAACATCGTAAGTGGCCCAGGATAGGGAAGTTGCAAGCTTGAAATCCTTGATGTAGTTGTACATGTTGAATCCAAATTTGGGTCACACTCCCCTTTTACCCCACATATATATTAATTTAAGTACCAAAAATTAAATTAATGACCATTATCACAATATTTATTAATTTAATTAAATTAATTAACAAATCACCCCACCACATCACCTAGACACCTCGTCCTAGACCTATTCTAAGCATGTTTCCTTTAAACTAAGACTCAGTCCTACTTATCTTAATTAACTAAGAATTAGTTCAACCATAAAATCACATGCCTATTCTTCCTCTAACAACATGCCCTCTAATCTAAGGGATATATACCATTTCGATCCACAACAATGGACAAAATTGGACAAGAAGATTACCAAAATATATCATTTTGGTAATGCTAGGATTTCCTGCCTTAACCGATGCCGGTCAACCCTAAACCGATGCCGGTCACCCTATCCGTCATGGATTACCATATATTCATTTTGGTAACCTTTTTTCAGGGTGGGTTGATCATTTTTCAAGTCTGAGAAGAGAGATATCTACATGCAAGCACGAACCAGAGCCCTATCACACAACCAGACATCTTGAATCAACACCAAGCTTGATCTAAAGGTTTGGGGCATTCACGACAACGTTTCGGGAAGCACCACCATGGAACTGAGAAATAGCTTCTGCAGATCAGTCATCACCATCCATTCAACCATAAGGCCTACGAATCTAAGTGAGTATATTATGATCTACACCATTTCCTATTCATTTAGATCAGTTTCTGTATCTCTTTTGGTTAGATACTAGTTTCCTTTGCACCTTGTCATCCCCACATTCTTCCCATTCATTTATCTAATCACCTAAAACCTCTCTACTCTTATATTCAATCCCAGAAACCTTTGAGCATTCCCAGTACTATTACCAACCTGAAAATTCTCCTTCCTTTCTCTGTGTAATCTATAGAGAACCCCCAAAACCCCAACTTATTGAGTTCTTACCATCCTGGCCTCCACTGACGTTGGTCACTTGTAACTATCATCAGTCATACCCACACCCGACGTCGATATCTGTGACTAGTAACTCTAATTATAAGAACAACATAATAGACTTCACCCAAATAACCCAAACTACTTAAAACTTGACTCAAAACCTATCCCAACCACCTTATTCACCTATCTAACTTCCAGATTCGATCATAACCTAGCCTGTTAGATTAGATTTGATTATTCTGTTTGAATGAGACACCTAAATCATATCAACTACAATAATATATTATTGGTTTACATTATTTCTTGCATTGATCTTGTGTTAAATAGTGGATTGACAACCATCTAGGAAGTATCACACTTCCTGGATCTAGCATACACTAGGTAGTCTAATGACATATGTTGTTTAATAATCTTCTTGTGGTCTTGTTTTGTATTTGATAGGTTGTTCCTCTATCAAAAAGGAATTTCTCGCAATCAGCATTGGATCAGGAAATCAAAGTGGTGTGCATTCTACCTTCTACCTACATGTCATAGATATTCCTCCTAACCTTTATCTCATCTATTTTTCTCATACGTACATGGCAACTTATTGGAGAAATTTTTTGGCATGCCTGGTGGGACACTCTCTTGGGTTCATTACATTTTCTTCATATAGGGAAACATTTGTGTGTTTATTTCTTTTTGAAAATTTACAAATTTAATATTCTCCTTGGTAATATTATTTTCTTCTAATTGATCTAAATGGACATTTGTCATTTGGTGCTTCAAATGAACCAATTATTCCTTATTGGATGTTCTTGACCTATTCATCATTTTCTTCATCGAATATAATTGTCAATTTGGGTTATAAAATTTGTTGCATTTCATCTATGTATGCTACATTATTAGCTCACATTTAAAATGAGGGCAACCTATATGCTAGAAGTCATGCCCAGATGATGGTTGACACAATTGAACTGTAGAAAGCACTTTCTTCTCTCTCTCTCTCTCTTCACCAAACTACACAAGTTTGAATTTACACATCTTCTTAAACAAAATCCCACTCAGAAGAATCTGTCAATGATCACATGATTAGAGGATTAACACTTGACACCCAACTAGTTATCTCTTTCTAGTCATTACCTTAGAGAAAGGACCAGCCCCACCATAACATAACCTAAAACCACCCTTTTAGAATTCCTTATTCAGAGGATGCCTTCCCAACCAAAAACTATGTTCTAAATTCACAAGTAAGTCTTAAATAGCATAAGCTAAAACAAACTTAAAATTTAATTTTATGATTGCGTGTTTTTCTTAGCTTTGTTCTTGACTTGTGTTATGAATTATGAGGATATGGTTCTTAATTTTTCTTCTTCCTTTCACACTCGACCATCATAGTTCAAGTATTCTGACTTTTTCTGAGTGTGTTAGTGCCTCATCTTATCATTCTCAAATTTCTAGGTTTGATTCTTCATCTAGTTTAATTCACAAAAATCCATCTTTCTTCATTTCTTCTAATTTCATAGTAACCGGTGTTGGTCCAATGACAGTCATCGGTTTACATCTGACCATCGTAAGTTTACCTAACTAGTTCTGGCTTCTATATTTTTTGGTTATTTTATGTGAAACAACCTTCATCACTTATTCTTTTCTATTTTTGGTCCTCAAGGGGACACCATCATATTCCCAATATTATGATATCTTTGTCAGATATAGTTTCCCGATTTCATATTCATCAATTCTGTTTCATCTACTAAAACGGGTATTTATCCATAGTGACTGGTATCAGTTATCATAACCGTCATTGGTTTCCCTTTAACCATCATCAGTAAAGATGATTGTCATCGAATTGCTGTGTTTGATTTTTAATCAAAACACTGACCAATTTTACCTCCTGGAATTCATCTTTCTCTACTTCTACTATTTTCTATGTCATTTATAGAATACAATTTTACCAAGTCAGCGCTAATTCACATGGTGTTGACTCACAACAAAACTAATGCTTTTGTATTTCATGCCAACCGTCAGCCACTCCCACCTAGCCCATCATTGCCTTCCATCATGTCACCTATGGATCCAACTCATCCTATCACCATTTCTACCCGTGACGAGGAGTTTGCAAGACTCTTTGATCAAGAATCCTATGGCCCTGAAATACTATCTTTCCTACTTAGCCACTCAGGACTCCTCGGGATAGTTAATATATGACATGCTCATATTTATCTCTCCTTCCCTCGCCCCCACTCCTGTATCAACTACTACTAGATCAAAATTAAACTCATCCAATTTACCCCCATGGTTTCTCATCTAGGTGCCACACTCACTATGATTAGGTGCATCTGCAACATCTATGGCACCCATTGTCTTAGTTGATCCTTCATCAACCACCCTTAGCATAGCTCTATCTACGCCTACTACCTCACATGTACCTATTGCAACATAACCACCCATGGTGTTGGTGAACCCTACCCCATTTCAAAACCTTTTCCTCTCGAGCCCACAATATTTTCCCTCAATTACTACCAGAGTCACTTCGACTACCCAACATACATACACATATTACCAACAACCACTGATCGTATGCATCACTTATTCTGGGTATGTGCCACCTATGTCTATTCCCCATTCACATCCCTCCTATTCAATATCACCATATAATAGGATGTCACTACCCACATCATACATTCATCATCAAACCTCTTATATTAGGTAGGAGTCACCCATTCATCACATCCCACCAATGACCTCATTAAGATGATGATGAAAAAGATGTAGACATTAGAAGCATCAATTTCTAGCTTGCATAACTCCCTAACTTACGATAAAATCTATAATGAGAAAATTCATCCATCTATTCCTATATTCCCATACCCCATGCATTGGGAAATTCCAAAGTTAAATCACTTTAATAGTGTTGTCATGCAAATGTGCAATAGGGAAATTGACAATTTGTAAGCACGAAAACGATAACCCAGTGTCAAATTTTTCAAGTTCTATCATTCCAAGATACCACGATCTATCCAGTCAGTCTAAATGACCTCTAAAATAATGTTATATCATCCACCTAGGTGATTTAGGAAATTCCATTCATCCCCCTTAGGGGATTTTAGGAAGTTCTAAAAATTTGCTATCTTTTGGCAGTATTGGGAAGGGCTATCGCTGGCCTTCCCAGGACTGGATCAAACCCCTTGGAGTGGAATGAAAGGGAAAAATTCAACATTGAGGTGAACTGAATACCTTTGAACATCATGGAAATTATTTTGGAATGTTTGAAGAAGTTTTTAAAGATTTGGAGTAGTCTGAGTAAAAACAAGGTTCACAAGCCTAGGCAGTACACAGGCCTAAAACAACTTGTGATTCAGAAGAAAATTCTGGGAGCTCCAGATGGATTTAGAAGTAAAAAAAATATCTTTGGAAAGAGGATTAAAATAAATACATGATGGTGAAAACATATTTTCACAAACCTTGGAGCATAGGATTTTAAGGCAGTTTTTATCAGGCATAAGTGGAGTCCCAAATCCAAAATCTTATTTTTTAGGGATCATATGGATGAATAAAGACATGATACCACCACAATTAGATTAAAAATTCCATTTCTAGTCATGATCATATAAATTTTCACCAATAAATTCCACTGGGAGCTCAAGTTATCATCATTCCAAGTTTCCCTCTCAAAGTCAGTTCAAGAGTTAGTGAATTTTTGAGAGGAAACATGTCAACACTAGGAGCCTGACAAGGATTTCATTTCCTTGACATCCCTGAGGTCAGGTACAACATGATTTGAAACATTGCACCCAACCCCCATGTGACCTCTAGGACCCTCAGGTGACCTCCAGACTTGACAGTTCAGCCCTCAAGTACATTTTTGGAGCATCCATTCCCTGTCGTTGGATCAAGCGCCACGTGTCAGCTCAAGGACAACCGTGGAAACTAATTTCCCTCATGTTCCTAAGGTTAGGGAAATCATGGAAAATGGACACCCAACCCCTATGGGGAGTCTTTTGGTCACCCACATGATAAAATTTCAACCCCCAGTGCTTTAGAGAATCTTTTTTCACCTTCATTCCCTGCCGTCAGATTTCCGCCATGTGTCTCTATCTTTCTCACCATGGAATTTGATGTCCCTCACATCCATAAGGTTAGGGACATCAAGGAATTTTTTTTTTCCCAATCCCAATTCAAAAATATGATTTTTTTTCTAACTGTTAGTTGCTTCTTGCTGCTTCTCACTGCGAGAAGAAAAGTTGCAGAGAACACCTCACTCCACCATTGCCAAAGATTGAACCAGATACATTACAACACATTATCCTTCACTCCATGGTGGCACATAAGTCAAAAAAGGAATATTTATAAAATCATTAAGAAATAATGAAGAACAAGGGAAAAGAAGTTTGAAAACTCCATTGCCATAAAACCAAGAATTGAAAATATCTTGTAAACTGTTGCACGGATTGACAAACCATTTGTTGCTGAGTTATTCTCTCTTGAAGGCCATTAAAAAATATTATTCAAACCTCAAATTTTCAGCAAGGAACATTCATAGCAAAGAAATCTCATTTCTGGCTCAACAAAGGAAAAATTGAATTTCCTATCAAGCTATTTTTCAAATTGAAGAGAAATTTCTCCTGAAGCATAAGAAGAAAAAACCTATCGCAATGGAATGAATTTCATCACGGATAGAGAAAAAAAACCAGACATGTAATTTTCAAGCTCCATTAATGGCTATCATGATATAGTAATGAAAAATCAGCAAGCTACCTCTCCACTTCTTAGGGTTCTAGTGGGCGAAATCGCGTGAAAATTGGAGGGAATGATCATTGAAAAATCTAGTTTCATGTGAACTAGTTTTCACACCATGAAGTCTCTATTTTTTAGGGATATGGAGGGCTATGGTTTTTTTCAGTATTCTTCCCCTAATGATGAAAATATCATTTTCCCACTTGTTACCCATATGAAGGAATTACTCAAAATTCGATGCATGGAACCCTGGAATAAAACCCAGAATTTGAAGACCCATTTTGTCGTAATTTAATAGTCGTGGCACACTTAGTATAAATAGCATGTCTGCCTACATAGTGGTCTATTAATTTGGGTAAGCCACCATTTGAAGAGGATATGAAGAAGGTGGTAAACAAAGAGGGAACATCACATGTAATGTCATCAAAAAGGTCATCTCGGCTTGCAATTCACACTTACTAAAAATAGTAAGTTACACTCAAAGAGTAGTTTTGGCACAATGGGTCATACAAGGATAATCATTCATGGGGACATCATTGTTTAGGAGCATCCTATTTATTTTTCACAGGGCATTTGAGATTCATCTTAGTTCATTCAACTTGGCAAGAATTCATGATCTAATTGGAAGGAGTTTCACAATGTGTAAGGAGTTCGAAGATTCAGAGTTTCACTACGTTTAGAGATTTCCATCAACGAGGATCAACATACGTCATCAGGAATGACATCTCATTTTCTTCTTCTCTCTCCTCTTCCTCCCAACTTTCTCTCTTACTTTCTAATATTCTAATTTCATGTTGGGATTGCACTTTTTCATATGTCTTAATGTTCCAAATGTAATAAGTCACCTTTATGTTATAAAAAGGGACTTAAAAGTTTTCTAGGAAGTTAAAAAGTTTTAAGTTGTGTGAGTACATATGAAAAGCCATTAGGGGGTAGATGAAGTATTCATATGCTACTCTATAAATTGTAACGCCATTCCCATTTCAAAGGGTAAGAAATTGATCTTGTAAACTCAAGAGTGCATTGTACCTAGAGAAAGAAAAGGAGATAACCATTTTTCTTATACTTTCCTCCACTCTCAAATTTCTTCCATTCTCACATTATGTACAATTTATGTTTAAGAATCAATACAAGAAGAAGGATTTTGTAGCCTTTTTGATGAGGATATTTTAGAAACTATGAATTCGTAATCTTATCTCATCTTGTTGTCATTTGTAAGGTTGTTTCTTTTCATAAATGCATGTGTTAAAGTTTCTAACTACTGTGTACAAGAATCTAATTTCCTACCTACAAAATTAGTTCCCCTATCTCATTTCTCACTCTCATTTCTTGATTTATAGAAAAAGTCCTCTCTAGCAAGAAATTGCTAGCTTTTCTGTAGGGTTAGTTGATTTCCCCTATTGGGTCCCCGGTCGAAAGGCCACCACCGAAATACACCTTTCCACGTACATGCATATAAGGAAATGTACCAGTTAAGTAGAGGGACTTATATTCCCAGAGCGTTCAAAATAAATCCACAAGTTTTTCCACCCAAAAAAATTTTTCGCTAATATTTTTTGGTGCCCACTATGGGGTAGATTTAGCAACATTTGCACACAATATATGATCGCAAGGTCTGAAAATTAAAAAAAAATCAAATATTGAAAAAATAAAAAAAGGAGAGTTCATGAAATTCCGTTACTGAAAGATACACTATTGATTTCTGTATGTGACTTTTCACATTCCACAGTGTCCTTTCATGTTCCCACTAGAAAAGTTTCCAAAAGCTGGCTGAAGGAAGATACACTAGGTTGAGTATGTTGAGAGGTGTTGTTTGTTCCAATTTTGAGGCTTTACAAAATCAGCAAGAATGAATTAGAGATAATCCATACTTACTCTCTCAAGCCTCCTCTCCACCCAACTATTCAAACAATTCACCTGGAAATCTTGTCAAGACTCTTGTTGATACCCCCCCTTCAAATTGTCCCAATTTTCAACACCATTAGTGATTGATTTTGTAGAAGAAGAGGAGTTTTTAGAATAAAGGGAAGAAACTTAAATGACAATGAAAGATGAAGTAGGAAGACCTCAACTGATTGTTCTATAGGGAAGGAATATAGGCCCGCTTACTCTTGAACCCCCTCTTCACAACCTACCAGCGGGTTCTTGTAAGAAATTTCCAAATTTCAAAGGTGACAACACACAAAATCTTGAAGAACACACCACTTCTTTCACAAAATCAGATGGAATTATTGGTGTCCAACATGAAGATGTTGCTGTGAGACTGTTCGTAGAGTCCCTCCAAGAAAAAGCAATAAAATGGTTTTACCTCCTACATGCTCGGTCCATCACGGGTTGGAATGACATCAAGGATGCCTTCACAGAGAGATTTAAATCAACTGAAGACTATCAGGACCTCCTAGTGCAGTTGGCTCATGTTAAGAAAGGAGAAAATGAAACCATGACAGACTTCGTGGATTTTTTTGACCGGTTACTTCACAAGATACCTAAAGAGGATTCGCCATCTCAAAACAATGTCAAAAGATTCTTCCTCAATGCTCAATCATCAAAAGTAGGATTTTTTCTACAAAGAGCCCAACCAAGGAACATTGTGGAAGCACAAAGGATGGATATTTAACTTCATGATGATCTCATCCTCTCTGGAAAGATCAAGAATCCATCAAAGCGAAAGACCCAACATCCTGGAGATGATAGAACCAATCCATCGCTGAAAAATTTGTTGAATGAGATGTCATCTTTAAAGAGGGAATTATTTGAATGAGTATCTTCTCAAAGAAGCAACATAAATTAGATTTCAGGAGCACCCCAAAGGATCACATTGGAGGACCCACCTATGAACGTAAATTAAATATTTCAAGAAAGTGAAGAACTTGAAAAAGAAATTGAAGGTGGTAATTTCTAAGAAAGTGAGGAGTTTGAAAACGATACAAAAATCAATTTCTGTGATTATTTTGGATGTGATGAAGAAGATAAAGAGGATGTGCCTAGTTTCTCATGTGTGGTATTAACTCATTCTTAATATGAGAAAAGAGCATCTCCCTCCATTGTTGCAAAATAAAATGAAGGTTGATGATCCTCATGTGGTGAATCCGCAAAACAAAATAATCAGTCAAGGATCATCACTCCCTCTGTCCATGAAGTCTGCATTGTTGGAGCTTGATCCTGTAGTGAGTAAGAAGGCTCCCACTATTCCAAGTAAGTGTTTCGATACCTCTTCCAATTCTAAACCCAAATCTTCTCCTACAAAATCTAATACCTTGAAAGATCCTAGTGTTCTGTTCAAAATATTGTCCATTCCTCAAACATAAAATTCTGCTCCTAAGCCTATCCAGACTCAAATATCAGTCCCTTTACCCCCCTTTTCTACATCTGATCCTTTTGATTTCATAGAATATGTGAGAAAATCTAAATTCTAAATTACTGAAGATAAATATTTGTTGACTCATCCTGAACAATTTGAGAGGTTTTTCTGATACATCAGAAATGGTAGTCTAACACCCAATGATGTAGCTCATCATCCTAAAGGAGTACTACAAAACCCACATACACCTCCCTCAAATAACATGATATCTTTGAGTGCATCAAAGAATGATAAAGTTGAACCTTTCTATGTCTCCCTTCTTGTTGGAGAATATGTATTGAACAATTGCATAATAGATTCCAGTTCCTCAGACAACATGATGCCTTTGAGGGTCACCCAGGTTATCAAACTTACCATGAATCCACCTAGTGGCTCTTTTTACTCTTTGGGGTAAAAAGAGGTCTCAATTGTAGGGAAATTCAAAGATGCACATGTGGATGTTGCACGATTTATAGACAATAAAGTTTTAATGATGATTTTGGTAGTAGATTTCCCAACCTCATTTGGAATGTTGCTGAGTAGAAATTCCTGCTCAGACTTGGGAGGGAAAAGTCAGATGAATTGGTCTTCTATAACCATACCAGTGATGGGAGACATGGAGAAATTTCAATCATAGAGAAGAAGGTGAGGTACATGGTACAAAATTCTGGAAGCCCAAAAGATAACATTTTGTACCATGGTAGTAGGCGGATGAATCACTTTGTGACAACTGAGGAGGAAGAGGATATTGCCTTCTTGATAGGTCTAGACATGCCTTCCTAGAGAGATTTGGACTTTAAAGAAGCATTGAGGAGATTCGAGTTACAAGAGGGAAGCCCCAAATTTCCATATGATGCAGACCATGAGGAAGAGGAGATGGTTCTTGATGATTTTAAAGAAGAAAAATCAGCTTATATGATTTTCCAAGATGAGGAGTTATTATCATTCTGATTTGGGGATGAATATGATCTTAGGACATAATATGGAGAGGAAAAATCATCTTTTGATGATCCTGTGAAAGGTTTGAAATAAATGTATGTACAAGAAATGCTTAGAGCCTCAAGAGAAACTAAAGATCCTAAGCTCAATCTCGAGCTCCTGATGTAAGCCACAAATATGCAAGATAAGCATGAAGTTGATTTAGAAGCCTTAACCAATGTGAAGGTTGGCCATATTGAGATAAGGACAGATGAAAAATATGATTTTGATCTTGAGGTAATTATTGATGGATGTAATAAGGAAATAGAGATATTTTATTTCCCATTTGCAGAAGAAGATTCTCTCCATGATGAATAAATATAAGCAAGAAGTTTTGAGGCCTTTGAAGCTAAAGATCCCTATGAACAAAGGAGTGATAAAATGCAGTGATTCCAAATATGTTGAGGTAATCCCTCTAGATAGTTTCCTTGAGACAAAAAATAAATATTCTTCAAAGGCATATAAAGATGAGATGTAGGAAATGACGAAGCATAACTTTGTGTAAGAAATATTGGATGCAGTAGAAGTTATGATAAAACCCTGAGTTGATTGTTTATCTCTCCACTTGTGTCATGGACATACATGACAAGTATTATGTCACATCTGATCCTTCTATCAGTACTCAAGTACCTCATAATGAAGTAAAGGAAATGGATAGGTCCGAGGCTTCTCATGTGAAAAGAGTTCAATGAGCATAGACCTAGGAAAGAAAATAATCCAGAATGTTCAAGTAATTTTAATGAAAAGCAGCCCTGGGGCAGTGATGAGATGCTCGATGGAGAATTAATGGGTAGGTGGATAAACCGCTGAAGGCAACTGGTGCTATGAGACTGATTTCAAAGAACATGAAGGAAATGGAATTTCTATCAATGGCCTGAGCATCAGGAAGCTCATGTAGAATCACTCCTACTAAGTACATAGACAATCACGAAAGCACTTGGATTTCATAAGTAGCTAAGGATGGGAGGCTACTTTTTGGAACCCATCAATGGCTTCACAAAACATCATCATTCGGTGTTGCCTCTTCAGGGGTAACTTTTGAGAAATGAAAAGTGATTTAGTGAAAGTAGGTTATCCCCTACCTTGTACCATAGGTGATTGTTAGGTGTGTTTCCCTTCCTCTTGTGTGTGTTTTTTCCTTTGAATGTTGTGTGTGTGTGTGTGTGTGTGATGTTTTCCTTCTTAGTTCTCTCTCTCTCTCTCTCTCTCTCTCTCGTTGTAAGTTGTACATGAATCTATAGGGTCCAATGGATAAGGCACTGGTCAACAAGAATTATATTGTCTAAAATTGAGATTCTAGATTCCCATGTCATGTATTCAATATGATCATTCCATGTCATGTCCCCAAGCTAGAGCTAGCTGATTGTCGATGCAAATGTGCAACAGGGAAATTGAAAATTTCCAAGATGTATGAAAATGATAACCCAGTGTCAAATTTTTCAAGTTCTATCATTCAAAGATACCCCAACTCTATCCAGTTAGTCCAAATGACATCCAAAATAATGTTATATCATCCACCTATGTGATTTAGGAAAGTCGATTCATTCCCCCTAGGTGATTTTAGGAAGTTCTAAAAAAATGCTATCTTCTGACAATATTGGGAAGGGCTATTGTTGGCCTTCCCAGGACTGGATAAACTCCCC
This sequence comes from Taxus chinensis, assembly GCA_019776745.2. NCBI lineage: Eukaryota > Viridiplantae > Streptophyta > Pinopsida > Cupressales > Taxaceae > Taxus > Taxus chinensis. The sequence continues at coordinate 608,465,600 of CM034156.1, forward strand.
TGGAGTAGAAACAAAAGGGATGAATTCAACATGGAGGTGAAATGAATACATTATAACATCATTGAAATTATTTTGGAATTTTTGGGTAAGTTTTGAAAGACTTGGAGCAGTCTGAGTAAAAATAAGGTTCAAAAGCCTAGGCTGTACACATGCCTAAAATAACCTTGTTGGGATCATAAAGAAGATTCTGGGAGCTCTGGATGGAGTTAGAAGTAAAAAAATCTCCATAAATAGGATTCCAATACCTACATGATTGTGAAAAAAAAAATTTCACAACACCTTGGCACATAGGAACATCAGGAAGTTTTTATCAGGCATAAGTGGAGTCTTAAATAGAAAACCCTAATTTTCTGGAGACTATATGGATGTATCAAGACATTATAACCCCAACTATTGGATTCAAAATTTCATTTCCAGTCAGTATCATATAATATTTCACCAAGAAATTCCACCAAGAGCTCAAGTTATCATAATTCCAACTTGTCATCTCAAAATCAGTTCAGGAGTTAATCAATTGTTGAGAGTATGTGTGTCAGCACTACGATCTGTTGGCGAGAAAATTTGTCATGTAGAAAAACTTATGGATTTATTTCCAACACTATGGGAATATAAGTCCCTCAACTTAACCAGTGCAGCTTCCGTATGTGCATGCGCGTGAAAGGGTGGATTTCTGTGGTGGCCTTTCGATCGAGGATCTAACAGGGGCACTCCATTGACCTTGCGACAAAGCTAGAAATATCTTGCTAGGGAATTATTCATCTGTAGAGTGAGAAAGGGGAGTGAGTAAAGAGGTAAGAGAACTAATGGTGTAGGTAGAAAATCAGATTCCTTCACGCACTAGTTATAAACTTCAACACATGCATTCATGAGAAGAAATAACCTTGTAAATAGCAATAAGAACAAATAGAATTTGATGAACACAAAGTATCATGAAACCCCTTAGTCAAAGAAAGCTAGAAACTCCTTCTTTTTTTATTGATTGCTTAGGCAAAAGTTGTACATAGTGGAGAAATGGAAGAAATTGAGAAGGGGGGAATAGAAGAAAATGGTTATCTCCTTTGTTCTCTCAAGGTGCAATATATTCTTGAGTTTACAAGATCAATCACCAACCCTTTGAAATGGGAATTGCTTTATAATTTATAGAATCGAATATGAATCTTCATCTTCCTCATGACCTTTTAAATACCATAATATGACTTGATACTGTTCATATTCCACTTCAAATATTTAATTCCCTTTTATAATAGTAAGGTGACTTAATTTACATTATGTTTCTAAAGTCACTTTTAAGTGACTTAAAGGTATATCAAAAAAGTGCAAACCCCAATGAAGAATTAGAAAATTTAAAAGTGTGAGAAAGTTGGGGGGAAGAGGAGAGAGAAAGAGAGAGAGAAGAAGAAGAGGATATGTCTCCCGATGAAGTTTGTTGATCCTCGTTGATGGAAAGCTCCAAATGCAGTGAAGTTCTGAATGTCCCATTGTGCCAAAACTATCCTTTGAGTGTGACTTACTATTTTTAGTAAATGGTCATTTCCACTATTTTCTACTCCGGATAATCATTCTATGCTTTTGGAGATCTTCAGTGCACAATGCTCTTTTCATAGCTGCTTTTGATGAAGACTTGCCAACAATAGCAAGCATGTATAGGAAAACTTACTATTTTTAGAAAGTGTGTTTCCAGTGCTCGATTTGTGATGGAACATAATTTTTTGGACTCTTCTTGTTGTTATGATCACACCCTCTAAATTTCTCATAGTTATGCCCACTAGAATGCCTGGAAATAGAATTTGAAATTTTGACCTGGTAGTGGCTTTAGGAATAGAGCTATCATGGCGGCCATTAATGGAGCTTGAAATTTGCAGGTCTGGTTTTTGTCTCCATTTGCAATGAAAAAAACTCCATTTTGATAGATTTTTCATTTAGAACTCATGTGTAAGTTTTTAGCTCGTTTCCATTGCCGGAATGATGGGAAATTCAACGAATGTAAGCCAGTGCACAAAGTGAGGGTTTTGTTGGAGAAAATGATTCTAGGAACTATTTGACCTCTTTTTTGTTGGATCTTCATCACCTTGAAAAATTAGGAATTATTCAAAAGATGGTGTCTTGATCCTACTTGTATCTTGCAAGATATTTTTTGATCGGGTGACTTCACGGTTATCTGGCAAAAAATCTCCATTTTTCTCTTCGTTCTTCGTCATTTCACTCCATTTTTATTTGAGGCCTGAATATTGCTGTGAATTCATTGTTTGAAGAGTTTATGTGGCCATGGTGGAGCTGGTTCAGAGCAACAATGGTGGACTGGGTGTTTGGATAATCATGCACGGAGCCATGACAAGGTGAGGAGTTGTGAAGGAGAAATGAGAGGAAGAAAATGGCTAAGTGCTGGATTTAAATTTTCAAAAAATGCACATGGAGGGGCTGGGTGAAATTTTATCTCCCTGATCTCCATGACCTCAGGGACATGAGGGACGTCAATTTCCATGGTGGTCGAGGCGACGCCATGTGTCCTCGATTCAACGACAGGGGATTTTCTTGAAAAATGCACTTGGGGGCTAAAACTCGGTCACGTGGGTGTCCAAATGACTACTCATAGGGTCTGGGAAAATTTTTGCATGTTTTATGTCTCCCACCTCAGGTGCATAAGGGACATCAGTTTCCACGGTGGTCCTAGAGCCGACACGTGCCTCCCGATCCAATGACAGGGAAGGCATGCTCCAAATAAGCACTTGGGGGCTGAGCTACAGTCACGTGAGTGTATAGAAGACTCCCTATGGTGGATGGGTGCATTTTTAAAGGTATTATGTCCCCAAAATTAGGTGCATAAGTTACTTCAGTTTCTACAGTGGTCCTAGAGTTGAAATGCGGCACCTGATCCAACGGTAGGGAAGGCATGCTCCAAATAAGCACCTGGGGGACTGATCTGTCAAGTTTGGAGGTCATATGAGGGTCTGAAGGGTCACATGGGGGCTGGGAGTATTTTATAAGGGTTGATTTACATTACCTTAGGGATGTTGGGGACATGAAATCCCACCAGGATCCTAGTGTTGACACGTGTCCTTTCGAAAAAGTGACTAAGTCCTGATCTGCCTTTGAGAGGGTAACTTGGAATGCAGATAACTTGAGCTCCTGGTGGAATTTCTTTGTGAAATTGTATATGATCCTAACTGTAAATGGAATTTTGAATCTATTTATGTGGGTATAATGTCTTAATTTGACCATATGATCCCTGAAAAAGTGGAGTTTTGATCTGGGACTCCACTTGTGCCTGAGAAAAAACTACCTTGCAATCATATGCGCCAAGGTGTTGTGAAAAATATTATTTCACCATCATGTAGGTCTTGGAATATTATTTCCAAAGATGTTTTTTTTTACTTCCAACTCCATTTGGAGCTCTCGGAATCTTCTTCTGAAGCCCAACAGTTGTTTTAGGCTTGTGTACTGTCTAGGCTTGTGAACCCTGTTTTTCACTCAGACTACTCCAAGTCTTGAAAAACTTCTCTAAACATTCCAAAATGATTTCTTTGATGTCATAAGGTATTCCATTAACCACCATGTTGAATTTTTCCCTTCCGTTCTACTCCAGGGGGTCAATCCAGTCCTGGGAAGGCCATTAATAGCCCTTCCCGTGACTCCCCAAAATTTACATTTTCAATGAAGTCCTAAAATCACCTAGGGGAATGAATGGAATTTCCTAAATCACCTAGGGGGATGATATAACATTGGTTGGGAGGTAATTTGGACTGACTGGATAGAGCTGGGGTTGCCTAGAAATGATAAAGCATGAAAATTTTGGCATAGGGGTATAGTTGTCGTGCTTGGAAATTTTCAATTTCCATGTTACACATTTGCACGACAACAACTAGCTCTAGTTTGGGGACATGACATGGACTGAGAGGAGAGAAAACATGGCATGGGAATCTAGAATCTCAATTTTAGACCATATAGTTTGTTGACTAGTGCCTTATCCATTGGGCCCTGCAGAGTCATGTACAACTTCTAGAAAGGAATATTCGAAGGAAACACACACACACACACACACAAAAAGAAGGAAAGGAAACAAATGACACACAAAAGGAAGGGAAACACAAAAAAAAGGGAAACACACCTATCAATCACCTATAATATAAGGCAGGGGACAACCCACTTTCACTGAAGTACTTTTCATTTCTCAAAAGTTATCCCTGAAGAGGTAACACAGAATGATGATGTTATGCAAAGCTGTTGACGGGTTCTAGAAAGTAGCCTCCCCTCCTTAACTACTTATGGAATCCAAGTGATTTCACAATTTTCTGTGTACTTGGTAGGAGTGAGTCCATGTGAGCTTCTTGATTCTCAAGTCCTTACTTGGAAATTCCATTGCCTTCATGTTCTTTTAAATCAGTCTCATAGCGCTAGTTGCATTCCATGTTTATCCATATAGTTGATTCTCCATCGAGCGTCTCATCACTGCCCCAATGCTGATTTTGTTCCAATTCATTAGAACATTCTTGATTATTTTCTTTCCCAGGCCTATGCTTATTGACATCTCTTCCATGAGAAACCTCAGACTTATCCATTTCCTTTACTTCACTGCAAGGTGCTTGAGTACTGATGGAGGGATTGGGCATGGCCTCATACTTTCCTTGTATTCCCATGGCATGAGTGAAGAGATCAAGAATCATATCAAGGTCTTCCATAACTTCTACTGTGTCCAATATTTCTTGTATAGAGATCTCATCATCTTGGGAATCGCTGAACTCTAATGATCCTTCATAAAAAAGAGATTCATCTTCAAATGGGAATGAAAATATCTCCATTTTGTTATTGCATACATCAATCATTAGCTTTGGAGTGGCATCATATTTTTGATATTGCTTTATCTTGATGTGGCCAACCTTCACACAAGTTAAGGCTTCCAAACTAGCTTCATGCTTGTCTTGCAGATTTGTGGCTTGTATCAAGATCTTGAGACTAAGCTCAAGATCTTTAGTTTCTTCTGTAACTTCAAGCATTTATTGTATAGACATTTCTTTCAAAAATTTCATGGGCTCATCACAAGATGAGTTTTTCTCTCCATAGATGGCTTGATTGAGATCATTTTCATCCCCAAATGGGAATGAGAATAAATCGTCATCTTGGAAAATCATATAAGTTGATTTATCTTCTTTAAAATAATCGATAACCATCTCCTCTTCCTCGTGGTCTACATCATCTAGTGATTCGGGGCTGCCCTCTTATAACTCGAATCTCCTCAAGGCTTCTTCAAAATCCAAATCACTTTACGAAGGCATGTCTGGGCCTATCAAGATGGGGATATCCTTTTCTTCCTTGGTTTCCAAAAAGTGATTCATCTGCCTGCTACCTTGATACAAAATGTTAGCTTCTGGGCTTCTAGAATTCCATATTGTGTACCTCATCTTCTTCTCAGGAAGTAATTTATCCATGTCTCCCTTCACTGGTATGGTTGCAAAAGACCAATTCATCTAAATTTTCCCTCCCAACTCTCAGCAAAAATTTTTACTCAACAACATTCCAAATGAGGCTGGGACGTCTACTACCAAAATCATCACTGAAACTTTCTTGTGTGGAAATATGGCAAGAGCCACCTATGCATCTTTAACCTTCCCTATAAGTGAGACCTTTTTTGATTCCAAAGAGTAACAAGAGCCACTAGGTGGAGTCATTGTAAGTTTAAGAGCCTTGGTGACCTTCAAAGGAATCACGTTGTCTAAGGCACCATAATATATTATGTAATTGTTCTATACATATTCTCCAACAAGAAGGGAGACGTAGAAAGGTTCAACTTTATCAGTCTTTGATGCACTCAGAGAAAGCATGTTTTGTGAGGGAGGTGTAGGTGAGTTTGGTAGCATGCCTTTGGAATGATGAGCTATATCATTAGGTGTTAGACTACCACTCCTGATATATCGGATGAACCTCTCAAATTGTTCAGGATGAGTAAGTAAATATTTGGTTTTGGTAATCTACACTTTGGCTTTGTTTGCATATTCTATGAAGTCAAAGGGAGTAGATGTGGACAAGGGTGGTGAAGGGACTGATTTTGGAGTCTAGATAGGTTTAGGAGTAGGATTTGATGTTTAAGGAATGGACAATATTTTGAAAGGCACACTAGGAGCTTTCAAGGAATTAGATTTTTTAGGAGCAGATTTGGGTTTAGAAATGGAAGAGACATTGGAAGACTTACTTGGGATTTTGGGAGTCTTCTTACTTGCTACGAGATCAGGATCCAACAATTCAGACTTCATGGAAGATAGAAGTGGGGATCCTCGATTGATTATTTTGTTTTTCAGAGTCACTATAGGAGGATCATCAACCTTATTTTCTTTTGTAGCAGTGGAGGGAGATTCTTTTCTCAGACTGAGAATGAGTGAATACTACGCATGAGAAACTAGGTGCATCTTCTTCATCTTCTTCATAACCTCCATAATAATCACAAAACCTGATTTGTGTATCATTTCTTGGAAATTTCCACCTTCTTGTTCAAGCTCTTCTTCACTTTCTTGAAATCTGCAATTTACATTCATGGGTGGGGCTTCCAAGGCAAGTATTTGGGGTGCTCCTACAATCTGATTTTTGTTGCTTCTCTTAGAATAAACTTGTTCAAATAATTCCCTCTTCAAAGAGGCCATCTCATTCACCAAATTTTGCAGCGATGGATTAGTTCTCTCATCTTCAGGATGTTAGGCCTTGCCCTTTGATGGATTCTTGATCTTTCCAGAGAAGATGAGATCGTCATCGAATTCAATGGCCATCCTTTGTGATTCTACAATGTTCCTTAGTTGAACTCTTTGTAGGAGAAATCCTACATCCAGTGATTGAGTGTTTATGAAGAATATTTTGATATTGTTTTGAGAGGGTGAATCTTCTTCCAGTATCCTATGAAGCAACCGTTCAAAACGAGCCACAAAGTCTCTCATCATTTCACTTTCTCCTTTCCTCATTTGAGCCAACTGCACCAAGAGGTCTTGAAAATCTTCAGTTGATTTATATCTTTCCTCGAAGGTAGCCTTGATGTCATCCCAACTAGTGATGGATCGAGAAGGTAGGAGGTAGAACCATTTTGCTAACTTTTCTTGGAGGGACTCCATGAAAAATATTACAGCAACATCTTCATGCTGGACACCAAGAATTCCACATGATGTCGTGAAAGTAGCAACATGTTCTTCAAGATGTTGTGAGTTGTCACCTTTGAACTTTGGAAAGTTCTTGCTGGAACCCATTGGTAGATCATGAAGAGGAGGTTCAAGAGCAAGCGGGCCTATACTCCTTCCCCATGGAACAATGGGTTGAGGTCTTTCTTCTTTGTCTACCATCCTTTCTTCTACTTCTATTTCAGCTCTTGCTTCTTCAAATTCTTCTTCTTTTGTGAACTCGATGTTCAATGATGGTTGAAAAATTGGAGAATTTGAAGGATTTTGGATAGGATTGCTAGGAGAACTACTCGAAGTGCTAGATGGAGAGGAGGCTTGAGAGAAGAAGTATGGATTATCTCTAATTTGTTCTTGCTGATTTTTCAAAGATTCAAAATTGGAATCAGAAACACCTCTCGACTTGCTCAACCTAGTGTATCTTCTTTCAGCTAGCTTTTGAAAAATTCTACAGTCGGAACATGAAAGAGAACTTCAAATGTGAAAAGTTATGTGCAAAAATCAGCAGTGTATCTTTCGACAATGGACTTTCAGGAACTCCTTTTTTTAGTTTTTCAATTTTTTTTTATTTTTTTTTAATTTTTGGGACCTTGCGGTTGTATATTGGGTGTAAATGTTGCTAAATCTGCCCCATGCTGGGCACCAAAAATTGTTGGTGAGAAAATTTATCATGTGGAAAAACTTGTGGATTTCCTGCCAACGCTTTGGGAATCTAAGTTCCTCTACTTAACCGCTGTAGCTTCTGGATGTGCATGTGCATTAAAAGGTGGATTTCTGTCGTGGCCTTTCAACCGAGAATCCAATAGGGGCGCTCCACTGACCCTGCGGAAAATCTAGCAATCTCGTGCTAGGGAAGTCTTCATTTGTAGAGTGGGAAAGGGGAGTGAGAAAAGAGGTAATAGAACTAATTCTGCAGGTAGAAAATTAGATTCCTTCATGCACTAGTTAGAAACTTCAACACATGCATTCATGAGAAGAAACAACCTTGCAAATAGCAACAATACCAAATAGAAATTGATGAACACAAAGTATCATGAAACCCCTTATTCAAAGAAATCTAGAAACTCCTTTTTGTATTGATTGCTTAGACAAAAGCTGTACATAGTGGAGAAATGGAAGAAATTGAGAAGGAGGGAATAGAAGAAAATGGATATCTCCTTTGTGCTCTCAAGGTGCAATATACTCTTGAGTTTACAAGATCAATCACCAAACCTTTGAAATGGGAATGAATTTACAATTTATAGAATAGAATACGAATCTTCATCTTCCTTATGATCTTTCGAATACCTTAATATGACTTGATACTATTCATATTCCACTTCAAATATTTAATTCACTTTTATAATAGCAAGGTGACTTAATTTACATTATGTTTCTAAAGTCACTTTTAAGTGACTTAAAGGTATATCAAAAAATTGCAAACCCCAACGAAGAATTAGAAAATTTGAAAGTGTGTGAAAGTTGGGGGGAAGAGGAGAGAGAAAGAGAGAGAGAGAGAAGAAGAAGAGGATATGTCTCCTGATGAAGTCTATTGATCCTCGTTGATGGAAAGCTCCAAATTCAGCGAAGTTCTGAATGTCCCATTGTGCCAAAACTACCCTTTGAGTGTGACTTACTATTTTTAGTAAATGGTCATTTCCACTATTTTCTACTCCAGATAATCATTCTATGCTTTTGGAGATCTTCAGTGCACACTGCTCTTTTCATAGCTGCTTTTGATGAAGACTTGCCAACAATAGAAAGCGTGTATAGGAAAACTTACTATTTTTAGAAAGTGTGTTTCTAGTGCTTGATTTGTGATGGAACATACTTTTTTTGACTCTTCTTGTCATTATGATCACACCCTCTAAATTTCTCATAGTTTTTCCCACTAGAATGCCTGGAAATAAAATTTGAAATGTTGACCTGGCAGTGGCTTTGGGCATAGAGCTATCATGACAGCCATTAATGGAGCTTGAAATTTATAGGTCTAGTTTTTGTCTCCATTTGCAATGAAAAAAATTCCACTATGATAGGTTTTTCCTTTGGAACTCATGTGCAAGTTTTTAGCTTGTTTCCATTGCCGGAATGATGGGAAATTCAACAAATGTAAGCTAGTGCATGAAGTGAGGGTTTTGTTGGAGAAAATGATTCTAGGAACTATTTGACCTCTTTTTTGTTGGATCTTCATCACCTTGAAAAATTAGGAATTATTCAAAAGATGGCGTCTTGATCCTACTTGTATCTTGCAAGATATGAGGATTTTTCGATCGGGTGACTTCACGGTTATCTAGCAAAAAATCTCCATTTTTCTCTTCGTTCTTCATCGTTTCACTCCATTTTTATTTGAGGCTTGAATATTTCTGTGAATTCATGGTTTGAAGAGTTTATGTGGCCATGGTGGAGCTGGTTCAGAGCAATAATGGTGGACTGGGTGTTTGGACAATCATGCATGGAGCCATGACAAGGTGAGGAGTTGTGAAGGAGAAATGAGAGGAAGAAAATGTCTAAGTGCTAGATTTAAATTTTCAAAACATGCACATGGAGGGTCTGGGTGCACTTTTATGTCCCTAATGTCCCTAACCTCAGGGATGTGAGGGACATCAATTTCCACAGTGGTCAAGGCGATGTCATGTGTCCCTTGATCTGACGGCAGGGGATTTTCTTGAACAAATGCACCTGGGGGCTGAAACTTGGTCACGTGGGTATCCAAATGACTCCTCATAAGGGGCTGGGTGAATTTTTAAATGCCTAATGTCCCCCACATTAGGTGCATAAGGGACATCAATTTCCACGGTGGTCCTGGAGCTAACACGTGGCACCCGATCCAACGTTAGGGAAGGCATGCTCCAAATAAGCACTTGGGGGCTGAATTGCAGTCACGTGATTGTCCAGAAAACTCCCTATGGGGGCTAGGAACATTTTTAAAGGTCTGATGTCCCCAACCTCAGGTGCATAAGGGACATTAGTTTCGACAGTGGTGTTGGAGCTGACACATGGCGCTCAATCCAATGGTAGGGAAGGCATGCTCCAAATAAGCACCTGGGGGCTGATCTGTCAAGTATGGAGGTCATATGAGGGTCTCAAGGGTCACATGGGGGATGGGAGAATTTTTCAAGGGTTGATGAACCTGACCTTAGGAATTTCGGGGACATGAAATCCCACCAAGCTCCTGGTGTTGACACGTGTCCTCTCGAAAAAAATGACTAAGTCCTGAACTACCTTTGAGAGAGTAACTTGGAATGTAAATAACTTGAGCTCCTGGTGGAATATCTTGGTGAAATGATATATTATAATGACTGGAAATGGACATTTTGTATCCAATTATGTTGGTCTCATGTCTTAGTTCGACCATATTGTCCCTGAAAAATCAGAGTTTTGTTTTGAGACTCCACTTGTGCCTGAGAAAAACTACCTTCCAATCATATGTGCCAAGGTGTTGTGACAAAATATTATTTCACCATCATGTAGGTCTTAGAATCCTCTTTCTGAAGATGTTTTTTATTACTTCCAACTCCATTCAGAGCTCTCGGAATCTTCTTCTGAAGCCCAGCGAGTTGTTTTAGGCCTGTGTACTGTCTAGACTTGTGAACCCTATTTTTCACTCAGACTGCTCCAAGTCTTGAAAAACTTCTCAAAATCTTCCAAAGTAGTTTCTTTGATGTCATAAGGTATTTTATTCACCTCCATGTTTAATTTTTCCCTTCCGTTCTTCTCCAGGCGGTCAATCCAGTACTGGGAAGGCCAGCGACAACCCTTTCTGTGACTCCCCAAAATTTGCATTTTCAATGAAGTCCTAAAATCACCTAGGGGAATGAATAGAATTTCCTAAATCACCTATGGGGATGATATAACATTGTTTGGGAGGTAGTTTGGATTGACTGGATAGAGCATGGGTTGCCTAGGAATGATAAAGCATGAAAATTTCGGCATAGGGGTATAGTTGTCATGCTTGGAAATTTCCAATTTCCCTGTTGTACATTTTCACGACAATAGGATCCTAGTGGGATTTCATGTCCCAAAAATCCCTAAGGTAAGGTAAACCAAGATTTGAAAAATTCACCCAACCTCCATGTGACCTATGGGACCCTCATGTGACCTCCAAACTTGATAGTTCAGCTCCATGCACTTTTTTGGAGCATCTATTCCCTACCATTGAACCAAGCGCTATGTGTCAACTCCAAGACCACCATGGAAACTGATGTCCCTAATTTCCCTAAGGATAGGGAAATTAGACATGTAAAAAGTATCCCAGACCATATGGGGAGTCTTTTGGTCACCCACATGACCGAATTTCAACTCCCACTTCTTCAAACTAGTTTTTTTCATCTTCATTCCTTGTTGTCATATCGCTGCCATGTGTCACCATTTTTCTCACCATGGAATTTGATGTCCCTAAAACCCTTGAGGTTAGGGAAATCAGGGGAAAAAAAGTTCATCCAATCCCAACTCAAAAATTTGAATTTTTTTTCTAACTTTGGCTACTTCTCGCTACTTCTTGTTACTTCTTGTTGTTTCTCACTGCGAGAAGAAAAGTTGTAAAGAACACCTCACTCCACCATTTCTAAAGCTAGAACTAGATCCATTACAACACATTATCCTTCACTCCATGGTGGTACATAGGTCAAAAAATGAATATTTATCGAATCATGAAGAAAGAACGAAGAACAAAGGAAAAGAAGTCTAAAAAATCCATTGCCATAAAACCAAGAATTGAACATATCTTGCAAACCGTTCCACGGATTGACAAACCATTTGTTGCTGAGTTTTTCTATCTCCAAGGCCATTAAAATTTTTTATTCAAACCTAAAATTTTCAGCAAGGAATATTCATAGTGAAGAAATCTCATTTCTATCTCAACGAATGAAAAATTAAATTTCCCGTCAAACCGTTTTTCGGATTGAAATGAAATTTCTCCTAAAGCATAAGAAGCAAAAACCTATTGCAATGGAATAAATTTCATGAAAAACAGAGACAAAAACCTGACCTGAAATTTTCAAGCTCCATTAATGTCTACCATGACATAGTAATGAAAAATCAATGAGCTACCTTTCCACTTCTTAGGGTTCTAATGGATGAAATCACGTAAAAATTAGAGGGAACGATCATTGAAAAATCTAGTTTCACGTGAACTAATTTTCATGCCATGAAGTCTCTTTTTTTAGGGATACGAGAGAAATGTGTTTTTTGTCAGTATTATGCCCCTACCGATGAAAATATAATTTCCCCACTTGTTCATATGAAGGAATTAATCAAAATTTAGAGCGTGGAACCTTGAAATAAAACCTAGAATTTGAAGATCCCTTTGTCAAAATTTGACATTCGTGGCGCACTTACGAAAAATAGCATGTCTCCCTACATAGGGCTCTGGTACTTTGGGTAAGCCACCATTTGAAGAGGATATGAAGAAGGTGGTAAACACATAGGGAGCATCACATGCAAGGTCATCAAAAAGTTCATCTTGGCTCACAATTTAGACTTACTAAAAATAGTAAGTTATACTCAAAGAGTAGTTTTGGCACAATGGGTCGTACAAGGATAATCATTCATGGGGACATCATTTTTTAGGATAATCCTATTCATTTTTCACATGGCATTTGATATCCATCTTAGTTCATTAAACTTGGTGAGTGTTCATGAGTTAATTGGAAGGAGTTTCACAGTGTGCAAGGAGTTCAAAGATTCAAAGTTTCACTGCATTTGGAGCTTTCCATCGATGAGGATCAACAAATGTCATCAAGAATGACATATCCTTTTATTCTTCTCTCTCTCTTTCTCTCTCCTCTCTCTCCCAACTATTAGTATCTGAATTTAATCTCCTTCACAACTTGAACAACATCATGAACTTGCACAAGACACTCAAGGATAGATAGATGATTTGGTATGTCATTTGTAGCTAGGGAGAACACCTATCTGCTTGTTTGCATTCAAGAATTGAGGGAGTGGATAGCACCTTCATAAGGGTTTTGATCTAACCCTCACTATTTTACGTTGTGCCTATCAACCAAGGCAAGAGAGCCTATATTGCAACCCCTATATGGTAAGGAGATGGAGATATCCTTGTGTTTTGCATATGATGTGGAGGAGGCTTTGTGAAAACATGATCAAATATCCATTATCCAAACTCAAAGGAGTTTTCACTACTAAATGATGGAAATGTTTTCAAAACAAAGCTAGAGCTGCTAAAGACAAGATAAAACCTTGATCAACTTTTTGCATTTTTGTGAAAGGATTGAATTCTTTTTTGGACACACAATGCAGATGTAGGGGTATTGTAGGTAGGATGAGTTAGTTTAAAATGAAATTATGATGAGAGATGTTTGGGACAAGAGTAGTTAGGAGTCATCACCTTCTTTGGGAAACCTTGCAAAAGAATTACAACACCTAAACATCAGAGATATTTCAATGAATTTGAAGTGCTCTTTCAACCAGGATGTGTGCACATATGGATGCCCAAATCTACACTATTCCATACAAGCTTTGACAGCCTGCCATAAAGACTTGAAGAAAAATATCAATAAATCATTCAGAACCCCTTTTTAGATCATGTCCTAAGGTACACCCAAAGGTTTACAAACACCCTCAATTTACAAGGAAGGTAAGATGAATTTAAATCTGTTTATCTCCACTCAAATGAATGCTCTTCTGAATGGAAGATTGCAGATACCTTCAAACCCTCTACAAGAAATGAGATCATGTATGACCAATAAAGATCCCAAACAAAAGATTGCAACATGAGCATAAAACACAAATTGAAAACATACTGAAATACAAGTGCATGCAAGCTTTGCCAAGAGATAAAACTAGTTAATCCAAGAATTTGATCAAATATATCAGCAAGGGAATGTTATTTAGAAAATATCAAAGCTTGTTGATGGCTTTATAGCTAAAACCAAATCAACATGATGAACATTTGATGAAAACTGGAATCAAAATGGCTCTCAGGTAGTTTCTTAAAAAGGAAATGGACTTCTTCCAGTTTTCCCTATCAAAATTCTTCTCTCTTTCTCAAAAATTCTCAAAAGATCCACAAAAATGATTCCAAATTACATCATATACCCCCTACCAGCTTGGATCCTTGCATCCCAAGCAAAGAATATGCCAAAGGGATCAAATTTGTTACAAAACCTTATCCATTTGATGAAAAATGATATAAAACTGCGAAACAACTCGCCAAATGCCAGAGATGCACAAATATTTTAAAATATTACATGAACTCATATCCTTATCCATACCAGGGTCACATTTTAGGAATTACACCATGCCAGCATGCATTTACAATCATTTTTCACCTTTTTCTCTCTCATCATTTTTAACTCTGTAACTTTTTACTTTCACCTTTCACGTTTTTTTACGGGTTGAGGGAAAAAAAATCATCAAAAAACATCATAAGGCATAAAATCAGCTAAAAATAATTGTGCCATTGTGTTTAGAAGGCCGAAGGGATGCAGATTCATATAAAATTTCATGTGATTTGGTTCAAAAATGACGATTCCACACTTCTTGGAGCCCCAATGGCACCCAAAAATGAAAATGCACAGCAACCATTGATTAAAATCAACTTTAAATCTCTGCCCTCCACGTGTTAGATTGAATCTTGAATATTCCCTTGAAAATACCTCTTTTTCCCTTTAATTAGAGGTGGGACACGTGTCCAAACACCATTGGATCGGGCCTCTAACCTTAAAAAATGCATGTTTAAAAACTTTTTCTGACCTTGGGAAAATTTTGAAAATTTTCCCCGCGAGCCCCTAGACGCACCACGTGTCCTCCTATGGGCCTTCACCAAAACCGCGGGCCCATTTGATGCATTTTACCACTTTTTAAGAAAAGGAAAATTTCTTCAAAAAACCCCACGAACCCGAACACCCGCTGCCTCTTCTGCCACGTGGCGGTTCTCCAATTCATTGCAAAGTTGACCCTTCCAATTCTTCCCTTATTCCTCCACGAGCATCAAAACTTCACGCAGGCTTGAGCTTTCCTTTTTACCTTTTGAAATGTGCCACGTGTCTCTGTCCTATTAGATGTGGAGATGACCCTCCAAAATTTCCCGTGGGTTTATTTTTGACCTTGGGATTTTTCGCTAAATTTTTTTAAAATTTTCAACTTTCTCTCCACACTCCAAACCTCTAGAAAATTTAGGACACGTGTCCTGTTTTCATTGGACGCAGGCCTATTTTTCATTTTTTTACCTTTTATACCAAGGGTAAAAATTTTCAAAAGTTTCCTTCGGCCCCCTTTCCCATTTCTCCTCCCGGACACGTGTCCACTTCTCATTCGACGTGGGCGTTTGGGCCAAATTGTAACTTTAACCTTTTGAAGTTAAAAAACTTCAAATTTTTCACAAATTCCACCCATCCATACTTAACTTACTTGGACACGTGTCCACTTCGTATTGGATGTGGGCCTCTAAGTCAAAATTTTCCTTTAGCATTTTGAGCAAAAAATTGAAAATTTTTCAACTACACCACCGCCAGCTTGATCCTCCCATGCCACATGTCACCTTCCCATTGGGCATGGGCCCTTGGGTCCAAAATTTTTTCTTGACGTTTTGAGCCAAAAAACATCAAAATTTTCCCAAGTCCTTCGCCATCCACGTGGCCCCACTGGACATGTGTCATCATGCCATTCACTATGGGCCTTCGGGCAAAAATTTGATTTTGAGAAATTTACAAAAAAAAGGCAAAATTTTTAAGTGACCTCCATCACCCGCTGCTCCATCTGACCAATCAAATCATGCCACGTAGGCACACTAGGCAAATGCGGGGCCACAGAGCAAAATTTTCCCTTCGCCAAAAATTGAAAATTTGACAAGTTATAACATTTTTTCTGCACATTCTTGGCCAATAGAAACCTGCCACATCAGCAGAGAGTTTACAATGATAAATTTGATGGCTCAGAGAACATGTCAAAATGTGAAAAATTTAGGGAATGCCCTAGAAACTAATTTTTTTGATAGGGAAGGCAAAATTCTTCATTTTAAACCAACTGAATCATCTCTTGACATCATTTGTGACCTTGGGATTGGGGAAACACTTGCACGAATTCAGGATTTGATCAAATTCGAGCTCATTCATGATTTGGCAAAGTAGAAAATGGTACAACCCGTGAAAATGAATAAACCAAGGCACAAATGGGGGGGGGGGAACTTGGATTTTACTTCAATTTAGGGAAGAATAACAACAATGAGGGCATTTAAAAGCATCCAACTGAAAAAACGAGTTGCAAATCACCAGCTTGAGCCAATAAAATGTTTTTGAGCAAAAATGAAGCATGGAAAATCAGAGCAAAGTGTGCAAACCTAGAAATTGCACCAAAATTGGCTCTTTCATGGGGATGGGCACTCCCAGTGAGTGCCACAAGAACAAGACATAGACCAAGTGCCAAAAATCCATTGGGGAAGGAGTCAAAACATGTAGAGTAGCCCTAAAAACCAAAATTTCCCACCAAAAACAAACCGAGAAAACCACACCAACAATGGTTGCCAAGGATAAAAGGGCAAACCATAAGCCAAAAACAACAAGAATAAGGAAAAGACAAAACAACAACAAGGGCTATACAAAATGTACAACTTGTGCATACCTCATATGGGGATTTAATCCAAGAAATGTTTAAAATGTCTGCCATTAACATGCAGCTCTAGCAAATCCCCATCCAAATCCTTGAGAAAAAATGTATTTTCTCCAATCTTGATATCAATGCCATAAGGGCCCATCCATAAAGCATCAAACTTGCCATGCTTTCCCTTGTCTTCATGCCTACTATCCCACAACAAAACCAGATCTCCAACGTTGAAAGCTCTAGGGGTGACCTTCTTATCAAACAACTTCTTCAATTTCTCCCTAAACCTGACATGCCTTTGAAGAGAAGCTCTCCTTTCTTCATCCAACTCAATGATCTAATTGATTCTTGATTCATATGGGCCATGCTCTTGATCTTCTAACTTCTGGGAAAACTAAAAAGTGGATAATTGTAGGTGTAATGGCAGCAAATCCTGAGTTCCATACACCAGTTTAAATGGACTTTTACCAGTTGCTCTTTTTGGAGTTATCCTATTAGTCCAAACTATAAATTTCAACTGTTCTCCCCACTTCTTCTTGTTGATTTCCAAGGTTCTTCTAATGATCTTGAGTAAGTTTTTGTTACTTGATTCAACTTTCCCATTCCCTTGTGGGTTGTAGTTTGAAGAATAGGTCAAATTTATCCCATATTCATTGCACATTCCCATCAAAGGCTTGGCTCTAAAACACATAGCATTATCATACAAAATCTTAACTGGAACCCCAAATCTACATATGATATGATTCAGCAAGAAATCCATTACCACTTGGTGTGTTGCCTTTCTAGATGGAATTGCCTCAACCCATTTTGTAAAATAATCAGTTGCTTAAAGGATCCATTTGTAGCCAGCACTTGAAAGATCTGAAATCTCACCAATAAAATCCATTCCCCATTGTTTGAAAGGAGCTTCAACTGATACAGGCTGCAAAGGAAGGGAGCCTGAAGCTTTCAATATTCCTGAAAAACGTTGGCAACTATCACACCTTCTAACTAGCTGGTTTACATCTTTGAAAAGAGTTGGCCACCAATAACTAGCTCTTAAAATCTTATGTGATGTCACTCTCCCAGAAAAATGTCCTCCAAAAAATCCCCCGTGGAAATTAGCAATCAACTTCGGAGCTTCATCTTCAGTTATGCATTTCAAGAGGACACCCTCAGGGTTCTTCCAAGCCAGCCCAAGGTCTGTTATGATATATTTCTGAGAAGCCAGCTTGAGGGATCTTTTATGATTTTTATTTAAGTGACTGGGACAACATAAGTGCTTGAGGTAATAGACCACATCCTTGTACCACTCAGAATTCATCAATTTGTCAAGGAGATTTACCCTTTCTTCCCCTAGCTGATTCACTTTTACATTTTACAAATTACTCTCAGCCATGAGCGTGGCAATACCCAAACCTCTTACCAGCTTTGTTGTTTGAATATAGATGTCATACTCTTGTAATTTGTTAACCCATCTACATCTCTTGCTTGATATCTTCATGTCAGATAAGATGTCTTTAACCATGGTGTGGGGAACATAAGCAACAACCTTTGAACTCAAAATGTAGGGCCTGAAAATCTTTGTTGCTTTTACTAATGCAAATGCTTGTTTCTCCATAATTATGTACCTCAATTCAGCTGCTTGTAAATCCTTGCTAAAGAAAGAAATAGTCCTCTCAGCTCCATTTTCATCCTTTTGTAACAAAACTGAAGCAATAGTAAATTCAAATGCAAAAGAGAAGATTTGGAAAGGCATCTTATAGTTTGGATCTGCCAAAACAGGTGCATGCTTGAGTGTATCCTTTATTCCTTCAAAAGCTTTGATGGAAGCCTTTTAGCACCTAATGACTTGATCCTTTCTTAGCATTCTTGTGATTGGGAGAGTTAGCTCAGTAAAATTAGAAACAAACCTTCTAATGAAATTTATTTGGCCAAAGAAAGATTGGATACCTTTCTTGGTTCTTAGAATAGGCACCTTACTGATTGCTTCCACTCTCTCAGGATCTATCATAACACCTTCTTTAGATACAATATGTCCCAGCAACTTGGCCTTTTACACACCAAAATGAAACTTCTTTGGATTAAGTGAAATGCCATACTCCCTACATCTGATCAACATCTTCTCTAGGTGTTGCAGATGGTCTGCTCGCTATCTTGAAAAAATAGTCACATCATCTTAGTAAACTACGATAAATTCATTGATATAACTAGCAAAAGCAACATCCATTGCCCTTTGAAAAGTAGGACCGGACATTCATCAATCTAAAAGGAATCCTTACAAAAACATAAGTACCCCAAGGATTAGTGAAGGTTGTCTTAAGTCTTTCTAATTATTTGACAACTACTTGATTATATCCAGAGAAACCATCCAAAGAAGAAAGCATTTCTTAGCCTGTTACAAGCTACAACATATTCTCCATGTTTGGCAAAGGATAGTTGTCCTTCATAGATGCTTTGTTTAGATTCCTAAAATCCACACAAAGTTTGATATCTCCATTCTTCTTTCTAACTGGCACGAGGTTGACAACCCAAGAAGAGTATCTAGTAGGCTGAATGATGCCACCATCTCTCAATTTCTTCAAATCTTCTTGCATTTTCATGGAAAGTAGTGGGTTAATAGGCCTTTGTTTTTTTTTTCTAAATGGCTTATTCTTGGCCTCAAGGGGAATCTCATGCTGAAATAAATCTTCTCTATATGCCTTCAGCTCTGAATAAGACCAAGTAAGGCAGTTTTGATATTTCTTTAAAATTTGGGCATAAGACTGTTTTTCTTCTTTGCTAAGATGACTGCCCAACCAGATCTTCCTTGGTTTGTCTTTAGTTCCCAAGTTATGCTCTTCCACATCCCTTGAAGCAAACATCTTTCTATTAACAATGCAATCAGCATTACTAAAATTGGATTCAAGTGCAACAGGACCCTTAGGAATGGTATTTGTTTTCAATTGTATAGTATCCTTGTCAAAAAAAGTTTCTCTACCTTAATTCATGCATACCATTGGTTCCCAATCAATATGTTGACCAGAAAACTCACCTTGGCATTGTAAGAATCTCAAGACTTGTGCATCATCATCAAAAATCTGCCAATGTTTCACATTATCCGGGACAACTAGCCTTGTTACCACTTCAATGTTATATTCACAAAAAGGTTGAAACGGGTGTAATTGTCAAATCTAGAACCCAGAATAGCCAACTGATCAGCAATAGCATTAATACTTCTATCATGGTAAACATTGTTAAAGAAATCAAACATTTCAATTAAGTCCCAAATAGCATGCTTATATTGTTTCATACACTGATTTTTTGTGGCATATAACTTTCTTACTTGCTTGACAACCAGCTCTGAATCTCCTTTAGCAACGATATCCTTTACTCCATACTTCCATGCAATCCTTAATCCCAATAATAATTCCTCATACTCAGCAATGTTGTTAGTACATTTAAAATTGAGCTTGAAGGAAAAAGGAAACTCTTCCAAACTAGGGGAAACCAACACTATACCAGCACCATTTCCAACCTTGGAGCAAGCTCCATCAAATAGTAATGTCCATGGAGAACCAACTATACCAAGGCACTCTTATTTTTCCATCTTATTCTCTTTTCCATCAGTAAAACCAACAAAATTGTCAACATCTACATCAGCAAACAACACTTCATAAGAAGCACTGTTGGGATCTTCAATCAAGTGTAACATCTTATTTTCACCATAGAGTTTGACAAGGCTGCCCTCAATGGGAATGGTGGAAAAATGCATGTCCATTTGAACACTACCACCAACACTGGTAGCCCACTTCCTTAACAAAAGCATATCCCATTTGGTAGGGCAGTCATCAGTTACAACATCAAGTTTTAAATTCTTATCCGGATAGGCTGCAAGTTGCACTACTAACCCCTTCACACAACCAACAACTGGCACTTCCCTTGAATCCATGGTTGTACACTTCCCATATGCTACTGTCACCTTGATATTCAACTCATTCATAACTTCTAGAGGCATAAGATTACATGATGCACCGGAATCAAACAAGGAATTATGAAGCAACCTATGTTTTATGAGTAAATTTGTGAAGAATGGATCAACATTCAATTGGGAATCAACCAAGGATGCCCTCAAATACACTTCAGGTGCCTCTCCAAGATCCTCCATTGGTGGTGGTGTTTTAGGGCCAGCAATGCTTTGAAGAGGATTCTCAACAACATTTACATTTCTGCTTGGTATACTCTTTTCTTCCTTCAATCCCAAGTGTTCAAAAGCTCTTTTCTTGTGCTCAGGTATTCTAAGAAATTAAATAATGGGAACACTCACTTTAATTTGGATCAATACCTGGGCTATATCATATGGAACATTCTTTGGCAAAATAGCATTGGAAGGGAAACAAGAAGGTTCATCATATGGAGAAGTATTCTTGGCAGCTTGGGCATGGAGAGGACTGATATATTTGCATGGGACAACATGGTTCTTAGCAATTGTTTCTCTTCTAGGATTATCTTTGGGAATACTTGTGAGCAAGGGTGTCTTTGGTTTGGCTTGAGGACTTGCTCCCCTAACAAGTTTACTTCTAGTATTTTACTCCTTTTCTTGACCAACCACAACGTTCATTAACAATTGGTTATCTTCCTCTGAAGGAATACCACCATCATACTTCTTGATCATTAAAGCCCTTAGATATTCAAAGTCATTATTAGGAATTTCAAAGGCATAAACTACATCTACATCATGACCTTGAGGAAAAGAAAGAAATGGTACCCTCTTTATGTAATCCCAAAAGGTTGTAGCAGTCCTTACACTTATCACATCTGTTGATGTTGCTTCTTGTTGTGAGCTTGAAGATCTACCCATCATACAAATTTCATCATCCTCTTCATTCTAATTATCATCATTTATATCTCACTGGTCCATTTCACATGGAGGATGAGGAAGAAAACATCTATCACACCAATCCATATCAGAAACTTCTTGAACAACAGAACTCTTGTAGTCAGAGGGTTAGGCACCACTCTATTTTCATGTGTTTAGGGTTGTCTATTTTTAGATCTAGTAGGCCCTTTACCTCTATCATCTTGCCTTTGATCACCCCTAGGATGATTGCCAAATCTATCTTGGTTTTTAGTTCTTTGCTATCCTTGTGAACTTTTCCCAATTCCTTTCTCAGCCTGAGCTAATTTGTAGGAAATTTCTTTTACAGCCCCTACCAAAGTCTTGACAACATCTTCCAAATCAGCACCCTTGCTAGTTTGAGGCTTCTCAGGGTTTATTAGCTACACACCATCCCTCTTAAGTGGTTTACCAACCACTTTAATATTATTTTCAATTTGAAGTGCCATGGTGAAATCTTTCCTCAAGTTTGTAGGATTTTTGTCTCTCAAGTAATAGGCTTCCTTTTTATCAAATGCATCTACATATTTGATCAAGAAAGATTCATCACAAGGCCTCAAAATTATAGGTAGCCTTCTCAATTTCTTATTAAATATTGTATTGAAATCATGAACGGTCTCCATATTGTAATCTGAATGCATTACTCATCTCAGTCCATGAATCAATAGAGTTATCAGGCAGAGCTTTATACCAATCTCTTGCATATTCCTCAAGTGTATGGATAAAAAAATTGATATACACTTCCTCAAATTCTATTTCAAAGTCTTCCATCATGTTAACAAAGAGTTTGAGATGCTGATCTCCAGTCATGGCATTGTTACCTTGGAATTTTGTTAACCTATTTCTCACATCCTGTGGGACAGCGTTTGGATAACCATCCATCCCTCCAAAATTTATAGGACCAAAGGTGTTTACAACAAATGGAGGTCTAGGTTGAGCCATATTGTTTGGTGGGGGTGATCTTGGAGGTTAAACAAGCTGATGAGGAGTAGTAATGGGTCTGATTGGAATAGATGAATGATCTTTAGAATGACAACCCCCCAAAGGCTCTCTCTCTTGATAAACTTTAGCAAACTTACAAACCACAGGAGTAGATTTAGGAGCAAGTTTTTTAAATACACAAGAAGGTCCCTCACCTGATGGAGAGTGAAAATCAGAAAGAAGATTGCCTGAATCAAATCTACTTGAAGAAGAATTATAATCTTCAATGACAGGCTGCTCTCTTTCAAATTAAACTATGGGGATTTCTTTCCTTGTAACCAAATCACCAACAACTTTCCACACTCTTCTTCCTTCTAGTTCTGAGCTTCTTGATTCGGTGAGAAAATTATTAGAAGAGTCCTTGATGAAGAGGGATCTCCTTCCCTCCAGTTTGATAGATTTAAACAACAAGTTTCAAAGGATAAAAATGTGTTAGATAACTGGTATTTCAAGATCCCAACAACATGGAGTCGCCACTAAGGATTTTCACCTTAGTTGTGTAAGAAAGAACTAAAAAAAATATTTTGTCAAATGCATGCTATAACTGAAAACTTGCAGGGATTTACAAATCAGATTTTCTTCTTCTTAATTCAACCAAAAATAGTGTAGCCAAATCATAGAAACTGTTGGTAATTGAGAAGAGCAGGCTGAGTTTGAAATCATTTTTACCCAAAACATCCAGATCTGAAGTATGAAATGATATCTCAAGAATGTAACAGCTCAAATACTTGATCACACAAATGCTCAAACCTCCCAAATACTTCAAAACCACCAAGAAATTGTAAGAAGTCCTCAGAAACAACGCCACTTGGGTGTTGGTATCCGAATTTAATTTCCTTCACAACTTGAACAACATCATGAACTTGCACAAGACACTCAAGGATAGATAGATGGTTTGTATGCCATTTGTAGCCAGGGAGAACACCTATCTGCTTGTTTGAATTCAACAATTGAGGGAGTGGATAGCACCTTCATAAGGGTTTTGATCTAACCCTCACTATTTTAGGTTGTGCCTATCAACCAAGGCAAGAGAACCTATATTACAGCCCCTATATGGTAAGGAGATGGAGATATCCTTTTTTTTGCATATGATGTGGAGGAGGCTTTGTGAAAACATGATCAAATATCCATTATCCAAACTCAAAGGAGTTTTCAATACTAAATGATGGAAATGTTTTCAAAACAAAGCTAGAGCTGCTAAAGACATGATAAAACTCTGACCAACTTTTAGCATTTTTGTGAAAGGATTGAATTCTTTTGTGGACACACAATGCAAATGCATGGGTATTATAGGTAGGATGAGTTAGTTTAAAATGAAATCCTAATGAGAGATGTTGGGACAAGAGTAGTTAGGAGTCATCACCTTCTTTGGGAAACCTTGCAAAAGAATTACAACACCTAAACATTAGAGATATTTCAATGAATTTGAAGTGCTCTTTCAACCAGGATGTGTGCACATATGGATGCCCAAATCTGCACTATTCCATACAAGCTTTGATAGCCTGCCACAAAGGCTTGAAGTAAAATATCAATAAAGCATTCAGAACCCCTTGTTAGATCATGTCCTAAGGTACACCCAAAGGTTTACAAACACCCTCAATTTACAAGGAAGGTAAGATGAATTTAAATTTGTTTATCTCCACTCAAATGAATTCTCTTCTGAATGGAAGATTGTAGATACCTTCAAACCCTCTACAAGAAATGAGACCATGTAATGACCAATAAATATCCCAAACACAAGATTGCAGCATGAAACACAAATTGAAAACATACTGAAATACAAGTGCATGTAAGCTTTGCCAAGAGATAAAACCAATTAATCCAAGAATTTGATCAAATATCTCAGTAAGGGAATGTTATTTAGACAATCTCAAAGCTTGTTGATGGCTTTATAGCTGAAACCAACTCAACATGATGAACATTTGATGCAAACTTGTATCAAAATGGCTCTCAGGAAGTTTCTCAAAAAGGAAATGGACTTCTTCCATTTTTCCCTATGAAAATTCTTCTCTCTTTCTCCAAAATTCTCAACAGATCCACAAAAATGCTTCTAAATTACATCATATACCCCCTGCCAGCTTAGATCCTTACATCCCAAGAAAAGAATATGCCAAAGGGATCAAATTTGTTACAAAACCCTATCCATTTGATGAAAAATGATATAAAACTTTGAAACAGCTCGCCAAATGCCAGAGATGCACAAATATTTTAAAATAATACATGAGCTCAGATCTTTATCCATCCCAAGGTCACATTTTTGGAATTCCACCATGCCAGCATGCATTTACAATCATTTTTAGATCTGCAACTTTTTACTTTCACCTTTCAAATTTTTTCATGGGTCGAGGGAAATTTTTTATCAAAAAACATCATAAGGCACTGAATCAGCTCAAAATAATGGTTCCATTGTGTTCAGAAGGCCAAAGGGATGCAGATTCATATAAAATTTCATGTGATTTGGTGCAAAAATGATGATTCCACACTTCTTGGCGCCCCAATGGCGCCCAAAAAATGAAAATGCATAGCAACCGTTGATTAAAATCAAATTTAAATCTCTACCCTCCATGTGTTAGATCAAATATTGAATGTTCCCTCAAAAATACCTCTTTTTCCCTTTAATTGAGGTGGGACACGTGTCCAAACACCATTGGTGTAAGGATATTACTTGTATAAATCAGAACATATACAGTAGAATAACATGAGAGAACACCAAAATATAGATAAATGATGACAATATGCTCATATAATAGCTTTTCCACTTCGAGGGGGAAACCTCCAATACCACTTCGAGGGGGTAACCTCCAAACCATACAATAACACTCCAATACTCAATATGATGATTAAATACAACCTTCTAACCCCTATATATACCATTCTAACCTATGGCCAATACTGAGGCCGACCTCCTAAGCATAATAAATCATAAATGAATGATATAATAAGATAAGGGGATGTGTGCCACATGTCGGCATCTCCATCAATACATATACATCATAACATCCTTTCCCTAGGTGCATAGCATTCCTTCCCTCCTTGACATGTTTCATCCCCGAAACATAAGAAGAAACCATGTAATGAGTGTGTTGTAAATTTTTACACACTTTGTGCCATGATCGATCATCCATCCATATGTGATCCTGGTAGATGATACATATCTGAACTAATATCCATATTCCATTGCGCTACTCTGATTCCATTCATGACCATAGTTTATCATCCTTGGATTCCATGCATAACCAACATAAGGATTCAATGCATAACCATAATAAGGATTCCATGTATAACCATAATAAGGATAACCATAACCATGCTTCATAATTGTTGCTCCATTGATCCCCTGTATAAATAAAGTGATTATTCCTCCAATTACCTGTATATCTATATTGGTTGGAAATATGATGTGCCCTGGGATATCTCCATGATTTTTTTCTCTCATGTTGACGTGGATTTCCATATGCTGCAGTTGTAGTATCCTCAACCTTATCAACCTGTTTCTGAACTTTCTTTTCTTCTTCCACCTTTGCATTTGATATTTTCTTTTTCTCTTGAGTAGATGAATCATCATTTCCTTCTTTTTCTTCATGTTCCTCTTTTGAATCATCCTTATTCCCTTCTTCTCCATATTCTAAATCATCCTCATGGTCTATATTGACTTTTCTTTGATTTCCATTAAGCCTGATATCCTGTAAAGTGACCTTCTTCTTTTTGTACCAAATCTTCATAAACTTATTTTTCATATTAATATTAATTGTCCCCAATGTCTCTAACCAAGGATACCCAAGAACAATATCCAAACCATCCATATATAAGGCAAAAAAAATCTGAATGTAAAGTATATTTGTCCATAGTAAGTTTTAAATCTTCAAAAACTTGAATTTTCTTACCATTCACTTGAGCTTCTTTGATATTACTTTCTTGAATATGTAGATGTTGAGCCATATCACTTGTTGATGAAGTTATACTTGCTGTTAGGGTTTATGGAAACAATTATCTTATTCCTTTGAATGCATCCATGAAACTGAAATATGGTATCTTCCTTCTTGGGAGCTATAATATCTTCTTCTGCATCAATATCTTCTTTTTCTTCCTCTTCTTCATAGTCTTCTTCAACTTCTTCTTGTTTTTGATTCTTCAATATATGTTGCACCATCATCTTCTATTGAATATTCTTCACCTTCCTCTTCATCTTCTTTCTCTCTTGATTCTTCAATATATTCTTCCCCATCATCTTCCTTTGACTCTTCTTCCTCTTTGTGGTCCCATCTATCCATAAAAAGTTGTTCCATTTCCTCCCAAGACCAATCCTTCCTGTCATTTTTTAATCTCAGAAAACCAAATCCATGCAGGACCACCAAGATAATGTGAAAACCTATTCCTTGTCATGAAATATGAGAAATATATATTCTTAAATTTTATCCACCATTCTTTAGCATCCATCTCACCATTTCCATAAAAATTTGTTATCCCCGTGATCATGATTAGGGTTTAGGAATTCTGAAAATATTTTGGCAGATGGATAAAAACACAAAGAACAAACCCTAACTGAAATTTCAAGAGCTTTCCATGAAAATATAAATTTTGCTAAAAAATACCACAATTTTCTTCTGAAAAGTGAATTTATGAAAAAACCTAAAACACCAATAACATCCGCAAAACAGATCCAATGGAGCTGAAATTTAGATATTCACTTTGAGTGTTTCCAAATTGACAAAAATTTAAAGATACCCTTTAAAAACAAAAAATTATTACCCTAATTTTGCTGAAAAATCTGATACCAAATGTAACAAACCATTCAAAACCTCGATGCATTAGTGAAATCAACACATAAGTATCATAAAACCACCACGCTTTAGGGTTGGGTTTGCGCCCCACTAATTTTGGACGTTTAGACGCCCCGAGCCCCGGCTACACGACATAACCAACCGAGTGGGATTGAACAGGGTGCTCTGATACCACTTGTAAGGATATTACTTGTATAAATCAGAACATATACAACAGAATAACATGAGAGAACACCAAAATATAGATAAATGATGACAATATGCTCATATAATAGCTTTTCCACTTCGAGGGGGCAACCTCCAATACCACTTCGAGGGGGTAACCTCCAAACCATACAATAACACTCCAATACTCAATATGATGATTAACTACAACCTTCTAACCCCTATATATACCATTCTAACCTATGGCCAATACTGAGGCCGACCTCCTAAGCATAATAAATCATAAATGAATGATATAATAAGATAAGGGGATGTGTGCCACATGTCGGACATCTCCATCAATACATATACATCATAACATCCTTTCCCTAGGTGCATAGCATTCCTTCCCTCCTTGACATGTTTCATCCCCGAAACATAAGAAGAAACCATGTAATGAGTGTGTTGTAAATTTTTACACACTTTGCGCCATGATTGATCATCCATCCATATGTGATCCTGGTAGATGATACATATCTGAACTAATATCCATATTCCGTTGCACTACTCTGATTCCATTCATGACCATAGTTTTATCATCCTTGGATTCCATGCATAACCATACATAAGGATTCCATGTATAACCATAATAAGGGTATAACCATAATAAGGATTCCATGCTTCATAATTGTTGCTCCATTGATCCCCTGTATAAATAAAGTGATTATTCCTCCAATTACCTGTATATCTATATTGGTTGGAAATATGATGTGCCCTGGGATATCTCCATGATTTTTTTCTCTCATGTTGACATGGATTTCCATATGCTGCAGTTGTAGTATCCTCAACCTTATCAACCTGTTTCTGAACTTTCTTTTCTTCTTCCACCTTTGCATTTGATATTTTCTTTTTCTCTTGAGTAGATGAATCATCATTTCCTTCTTTTTCTTCATGTTCCTCTTTTGAATCATCCTTATTCCCTTCTTCTCCATATTCTAAATCATCCTCATGGTCTATATTGACTTTTCTTTGATTTCCATTAAGCCTGATATCCTGTAAAGTGACCTTCTTCTTTTTGTACCAAATCTTCATAAACTTATTTTTCATATTAATATTAATTGTCCCCAATGTCTCTAACCAAGGATACCCAAGAAAAATATCCAAACCATCCATATATAAGGCAAAAAAAATCTGAATGTAAAGTATATTTGTCCATAGTAAGTTTTAAATCTTCAAAAACTTGAATTTTCTTACCATTCACTTGAGCTTCTTTGATATTACTTTCTTGAATATGTAGATGTTGAGCCATATCCTTGTTGATGAAGTTATACTTGTTGTTAGGGTTTATGGAAACAATTATCTTATTCCTTTGAATGCATCCATGAAACTGAAATATGGTATCTTCCTTCTTGGGAGCTATAATATCTTCTTCTGCATCAATATCTTGTTTTTCTTCCTCTTCTTCATAGTCTTCTTCAACTTCTTCTGCGTTTGATTCTTCAATATATGCTGCACCATCATCTTCCCTTGAATCTTCTTCACCTTCCTCTTCATCTTCTTTCTCTCTTGATTCTTCAATATATTCTTCCCCATCATCTTCCTTTGACTCTTCTTCCTCTTTGTGGTCCCATCTATCCATAAAAAGTTGTTCCATTTCCTCCCAAGACCAATCCTTCCTGTCATTTTTAACTCAGAAAACCAAATCCATGCAGGACCACCAAGATAATGTGAAAACCTATTCCTTGTCATGAAATATGAGAAATATATATTCTTAAATTTTATCCACCATTCTTTAGCATCCATCTCACCATTTCCATAAAAATTTGTTATCCCCGTGATCATGATTAGGGTTTAGGAATTCTGAAAATATTTTGGCAGATGGATAAAAACACAAAGAACAAACCCTAACTGAAATTTCAAGAGCTTTCCGAAAATATAAATTTTGCTAAAAAATACCACAATTTGCTTCCTGAAAAGTGAATTTATGAAAAAACCTAAAACACCAATAACATCCGCAAAACAGATCCAATGGAGCTGAAATTTTTAGATATTCTGACTTAGAGTATTTCAAATTATAAAAAATTATTATGATACCCTCTTCAAATATATTCGAAATTGGAAAAAAATTACGACCACCCTCTTCAGGCATTAGTCGAATCAAAACATTAGGGTTTTTGCCCTAATTTTAGAGCCGAAATCGCTGCTCTGATACCACTTGTAACGAATTACTTGCTTCATACGTTCAGGTGCCCCACGGGCCCCAGCTACACGATGTAAGAGTGGGAATAACATGGGTGGTCCCTCTAATACCAACTTTTAAGGATATTACTTGTATAAATAGAACATATACAACAGAATAACATGAGAGAACTCAAAATATAGATAAATGATGACAATATGCTCATATAATAGCTTTTCCACTTTGAGGGGGCAACCTCCAATACCACTTCGAGGGGGTAACCTCCAAACCATACAATAACACTCCAATACTCAATATGATGATTAAATACAACCTTCTAACCCCTATATATACCATTCTAACCTATGGCCAATACTGAGGCCGACCTCCTAAGCATAATAAATCATAAATGAATGATATAATAAGATAAGGGGATGTGTGCCACATGTCACATCTCCATCAATACATATACATTAACATAGGTTTTCCCTAGGTGCATAGCATTTCCTTCCCTCCTTGACATGTTTCATCCCCAAAACATAAGAAGAAACCATGTAATGAGTGTGTTGTAAATTTTTACACACTTTGTGCCATGATCTTGATCATCCATCCATATGTGATCCTGGTAGATGATACATATCTGAACTAATATCCATATTCCGTTGCACTACTCTGATTCCATTCATGACCATAGTTTATCATCCTTGGATTCCATGCATAACCAACATAAGGATTCAATGCATAACCATAATAAGGATTCCATGTATAACCATAATAAGGATAATAAAGGATTCCATGCTTCATAATTGTTGCTCCATTGATCCCCTGTATAAATAAAGTGATTATTCCTCCAATTACCTGTATATCTATATTGGTTGGAAATATGATGTGCCCTGGGATATCTCCATGATTTTTTTCTCTCATGTTGACGTGGATTTCCATATGCTGCAGTTGTAGTATCCTCAACCTTATCAACCTGTTTCTGAACTTTCTTTTCTTCTTCCACCTTTGCATTTGATATTTTCTTTTTCTCTTGAGTAGATGAATCATCATTTCCTTCTTTTTCTTCATGTTCCTCTTTTGAATCATCCTTATTCCCTTCTTCTCCATATTCTAAATCATCCTCATGGTCTATATTGACTTTTCTTTGATTTCCATTAAGCCTGATATCCTGTAAAGTGACCTTCTTCTTTTTGTACCAAATCTTCATAAACTTATTTTTCATATTAATATTAATTGTCCCCAATGTCTCTAACCAAGGATACCCAAGAAAAATATCCAAACCATCCATATATAAGGAAAAAAAAATCTGAATGTAAAGTATATTTGTCCATAGTAAGTTTTAAATCTTCAAAAACTTGAATTTTCTTACCATTCGCTTGAGCTTCTTTGATATTACTTTCTTGAATATGTAGATGTTGAGCCATATCCTTGTTGATGAAGTTATACTTGTTGTTAGGGTTTATGGAAACAATTATCTTATTCCTTTGAATGCATCCATGAAACTGAAATATGGTATCTTCCTTCTTGGGAGCTATAATATCTTCTTTTGCATCAATATCTTGTTTTTCTTCCTCTTCTTCATAGTCTTCTTCAACTTCTTCTGCATTTGATTCTTCAGTATATGCTTGCACCATCATCTTCCCTTGAATATTCTTCATCTTCCTCTTCATCTTCTTTCTCTCTTGATTCTTCAATATATTCTTCCCCATCATCTTCCTTTGACTCTTCTTCCTCTTTGTGGTCCCATCTATCCATAAAAAGTTGTTCCATTTCCTCCCAAGACCAATCCTTCCTGTCATTTTTTAACTCAGAAAACCAAATCCATGCAGGACCACCAAGATAATGTGAAAACCTATTCCTTGTCATGAAATATGAGAAATATATATTCTTAAATTTTATCCACCATTCTTTAGCATCCATCTCACCATTTCCATAAAAATTTGTTATCCCCGTGATCATGATTAGGGTTTAGGAATTCTGAAAATATTTTGGTAGATGATAAAAACACAAAGAAAAAACCCTAACTGAAATTTCAAGATCTTTCTGAAAATATAAATTTTGCTAAAAAATACCACAATTTGCTTCTTGAAAAGTGAATTTATGAAAAAACCTAAAACACCAATAACATCCGCAAAACAGATCATGCAAAAGCTGAAATTTTCATTTGGGAATTCTTACTTAGATATTTAAACAAAAAATTCTGGGTTTTTGTAAAAATCTGCCTGATACAAATTCGAATGTTACACCAATACTTGGTTCAAAATATACTAAGGATCATAAATGCCACCAAAAGAATTAGGGTTTTTGCCCTAATTTTGGCCCAAATCGCTGCTCTGATACCACTTGTAAGGATATTACTTGTATAAATCAGAACATATACAACAGAATAACATGAGAGAACACCAAAATATAGATAAATGATGACAATATGCTCATATAATAGCTTTTCCACTTCGAGGGGGCAACCTCCAATACCACTTCGAGGGGGTAACCTCCAAACCATACAATAACACTCCAATACTCAATATGATGATTAAATACAACCTTCTAACCCCTATATATACCATTCTAACCTATGGCCAATACTGAGGCCGACCTCCTAAGCATAATAAATCATAAATGAATGATATAATAAGATAAGGGGATGTGTGCCACATGTCAGCATCTCCATCAACCCATACTGCATTATAATATTATATCAAAAGATCACATAGCAATGTGGAGACAACCCTGCCAAAATTTCCCATGGAATTATTGAATCAAGTTGCGAGTGCTCACTAAAGTTATTGCAAAATTTTACTACCAAGTTTCTGTTTTTCGCTCCGTTTCTCCACCAAATTTAGAACACGTATCCTTTTTTCATTGGATGCGGGCCAATTTTT
Source organism: Taxus chinensis (assembly GCA_019776745.2). NCBI lineage: Eukaryota > Viridiplantae > Streptophyta > Pinopsida > Cupressales > Taxaceae > Taxus > Taxus chinensis. The sequence continues at coordinate 608,498,113 of CM034156.1, forward strand.
TCCCATTTGATTTTTCATACCAAGGGTAAAAAATTTCTGAAGTTTCCATCCACACATATTCCCAGTTATCCTCCCAAACATGTGTCCACTTACTCATGTCGACACATGCGTTTGGGCCAAATTGCTAACTATAACCTTTTGAAGTTAAAAAAGTTCAAATTTTTCACAAATTCCACCTTTGAGCAAAAATTTGAAATTTTTTTAACTACACCGCCGCCCACTTGATCCTCCCGTGCCACATGTCACCTTCCCATTGGGAGCGGGCCCTCGGGTCCAAAATTTTTTCTTGACGTTTTGAGCCAAAAAACGTCAAAATTTTCCCAAGTCCTTCGCCATCATGCCTGCCCCCCCTAGACACATGTCATCATGCCATTCGCTGCGGGCCTTCGGGTAAACATTTGATTTTGAGAAATTTGCAAAAAAAAAGGAAAATTTTTTAAGTGACCTCCGCCACCCGCTGCTCCATCTGACCAATCAAATCATGCCACATAGGCACACTAGGTGAATGCGGGGCTGCGGAGGAAAATTTTCCCTTCACCAAAAATAGAAAATTTGATAAGTTATAACATTTTTTCCGCACATCCTCGGCCAATAGAAACCTGCCACTTCAGCATAGAGTTTACAATGATAAACTTGACGGCCTAAGAACACGTTAAAACGTGAAAAATTCAGGGAATGCCCTAGAAACTAATTTTTTTGACAGGGAAAGAAAAATTCTTCATTTTAAACCAACTGAATCATCTCTTGACATCATTTGTGACCTTGGGATTGGGGAAACACTTGCACGAATTCAGGATTTGATCAATTTCAAGCTCATTCACGATTTGGAAAAGGAGAAAACGGTACAACCCATGAAAATGAATAAATCAAGGCACAAATGGGGGGAACTTGGATTTTACTTCAATTTAGGGAAGAATAACAACAATGAGGGCATTTGAAAGCATCCAACTAAAAAAATGAGTTGCAAATCACCAGCTCGAGCCAATAAAACGTTTTGAGCAAAAATAAAGCATGGAAAATTAGAGCAAAGTGTGCAAATCCAGAAATTGCACCAACTCCAACTTTCTCTCACTTTCTAATATTCTAATTTTGCATTAGGATTGCAATTTTTCATATGTCCTAATGTTCTGAATGTAATAAGTCACCTTTATGTTATAAAAAGGGACTTAAAAGTTTCCTAGGAAGTTGAAAAGTTTTAAGTTGTGCAAGGACATATGAAAAGGAGTTAGGGGGTATATAAAGATTCATATTTTACTCTATAAATTATAATGTCATTCCCATTTTAAAGGGTTGGTGATTGATCTTGTAAACTAAAGAGTGCATTGTACCTAGAGAAAGCAAAGGAGATAGCCATTTTTCTTCTACTTTCCTCCACTCTCAAATTTCTTCCACTCTCACATTATGTACAAATTTTGTTTAAGCATCAATACAAGAAGAAGGGTTTTATATCCTTTTTGATGAAGAAATTTTAGAAACTATGAGTTCATAATATTATCTCATCTTGTTTCCATTTGCAGGGTTGTTTCTTCTCATAAATGCATGTGTTAAAGTTTCTAACTAGTGTGTGTAAGATTTTGATTTCCTACCTACAACATTAGCTCCCATATCTCATTTCTCACTCTCCTTTTCCAATTTACAGATAAAGTCCTCTCTAGCAAGAAATTGCTAGCTTTTTCGAAGGGTCAGTGGAGTGCCCCTGTTGGATCCCTAGTCAAAAGGCCACCAAATAAATCCACCTTTTCATGTGCATGCATATATGGAAGCTTCACCGATTAAGTAGAGGGACTTAGATTCCCAGAGCATTGGAAAGAAATCCACAATTTTGTCCACCTGACAAATTTTCTTGCCAACATTTTTTGGTGCTCACCATGGGGCAGATTTAGCAGCATCAACACCCAATATATGATTGCAAGGTCTGAAAATTCAAAAAAAAATCAAATATTGAAAAAATAAAAAATAGGAGAGTTCATGAAATCCTATTGCCGAAAGATAGATTTCTTATTTCTACACATGAATTTTCACATTCCATAGTGGCCCTTTCATGTTCCCACTGCAAAATTTTCCAAAATCTAGCTGAAGGAAGATACACTAGGTTGAGCAGGTTAAGAGGTGTTGGCGCAACCTTATTAACCAACTCACATTCCAATTGCCTCAAAATGAGCTCATAGAGCTGTTCATTCGGGATTGCAACAGGAACATCTCACCAACCTTGCTAATGAAAACCTTCTATACTCTTTACAAAGTATTCACCATGGCGTGAAAACTAGAGATTCATGCCATCGAAGAAAAGAAAATTTAATTATGTAACAATAATTTCACATTCAAATCAAATGATGCCTCTTCATCTTCAAAACCCTAGAACAATTATTCCAAAATGAAGGGATATGCCAATGTGGTAGTTCTCAAGGCTAGCCCATCTCACCCATCTAACCAAGAAAAACCTTTGTCTAATCTCTCTCCCATCCAAAACTTTCATTTCAGATGAGAACAACAAAAGTACACCCCAATAGGGGAACCTTATTCTTCTGTATTAGAAAATCTTCTTAAGTCTGGTGCCATTATCCTTCCACCCATAAAACCACACACTGGTTTTGACCCTGTTCACCTTACACCTACATGCTATAAAGAACATGAATTTTGCAACTATCATCATGTCAAAGGCCATAATGATGGTAACTACATCACCTTCAAAAATATCATCCAAGAAATGTTAGATAATGGAGAGCTAGTCTTGGAAAACCCAAACACACTAGCCAACCAGAACCTACATATCTTCAAAAATCCATTTCCTAATCATACTCCATCTTCTAATCAAACTAATGAGGCTTCAACCAATGATAACAGTGTCCATGAAGTTCATGCTATCTTTGATAACATCTTGACCATTCCCCAATTTCCTCTTGTTCCTTCCATTGAGGAAATCCTAGCATGAGCTCCCCTACCTACAGAAGAGATTTCCTCATATACTCCTCCACCCATAGAGGAGTCCCCTTCATATCACCCTTCACCCATGGAGGAACCCATAATTTTTAGCAATCCTATTTCACCACTCGCCCCTTAAACTAATGAACAATTGCTGGTAGCAACTCTCCTACCCAAGGGAGATTCAAGTTCACCTTCATCTCCATTGTAAGGAGAGCCTAGCTCATTTCAAATGTCACCTTATCTACCCATAGGGGATCCTTTAGAAACACAACTAACTTTAGGTGACCATTCTCCATTGGCCTTCCAAGATCCAATTGATATGATTTCTAATCTCTTACCCACAGAGTCCAAAGCCAACCATTTCCCTGTTTCACAAACATATTTTATAGGGATCGCTACTAAATCAATATCAAACTCTCTTACTGAGGTAACATTTTCACACCTAGCCAATCTCTTGGATTAAGTTGATAAATCCCTGATTTGGGAGCACCTTCTACTCCCTATTTCAAACCAAATGCAGATGTCGCTCACTGATACCTCCATAATCTATCCAAAATTATTTCAAGTGACCAAATCAACCATAAATATTCTTATTAGAACACCTTCTTATTCATCATCCTTGCCTACATCCGAACCTTTTCCCACAATTCAACACACACCTATGCCTAAGAACGTACCCACACCAATATCTTCTCCCATACCTAAACCCATCATTATTTTAGGGGTCATGCCGACATCAAGCCTTGCCCATCCACCTATCAAATTGGATTTAGCCACATCTTCCCAAACCCACACAAACTCATCCCTCTACCTCAAAAAAATACCTAACTTTATAGGATGCATACCCTTGCCTTGCCTACCATGCCTTTGTCAAATTTTCCCCTTCCATCCATCCTAAGACATCACCCCTCAACCCTGGCCAAGAAAAATCTTACCCATAATAAATAAAAAGCACACCAGCCCACCTATTAACTGCGATCCTTTAATATGCCCAATCAACCTACAAATTCCCTTCCATTACCCGTGACCTTCTTACCACCTATACCCCCATTACCTACCATAGCTTCATCACTACCCATGCAAATTTCCTCTCTTCCACCTGAACCTTCCACTCAAACTCTACCAATAACTTCCGTTGCACCTCGATTATCCCCATGGATAAATTGTCTTCTTTCAGCATCTACCTTTATATCTACATCACGCAATCCTTTCTTACCCCTACCCAAGAAAGTGTAGCAGAAATTAAAAAACCCAATACCCTCCAAAGAATTGGTTAGAGATACATCCCATTCCATTGCTAGTTCATCTACTACACCTTTACCTAAGAAGGTGCTACCTAATCCTAAGAAAATACCACTCCCCAAACCAGTGGTCTAACCTACCCATCTTCAAATTCCACATCCTATGACACCTCTCACGCCACAATAACCCATCATTAAAAACAAACCCACACTCACTTCATACTGTAATCCATTGGCATGGTCATACACCATTATTCTATCCAACCTCCTAGAAACCTTTGTCATCACATTATCGCCTCTTAGACCTTATGAACCACTCAAACCCAAACCAAAAGGGTTTGATAGAACTAAAATCTGCACCTACCATCATGTACCAGGGCATGATGTAGAAAACTGTAAGGCTCTAAAAACCGCTCTTCTTCAATTATGTCCTCTTGAATAAAATTTTAATGACGATGATCTTCTAGATGAGGACCCTATTCCACCTTCACCAATCTCCCCACATGCTCTTCCATTACCTATTCAGTGACCAGTATCTCTACCCCCACAACCCTTTTATCCACCTCTAAAATTCAAGATCAAATGGTCCACATAAAAGAGCTAGCTAAACCTCTACCTAAATGTCAATGTGCTCAACTCCTTTCACAAAAGGATTATCCCAAATTCTATTTCCCATCATGTCACTACACTTATCACAACTCAGCTACTCCTTTACCCTATATCAATATGGCTAGCATTGCTACCCTCACCTAGAAAGACAAAGGAATGGAGAAAGCAACCAACCCATCAACCAATCCTGTACCCATCATACCATTTGCACCCACACCCAAAATAACCATTCACAATCCTAGCATGCCCTATTTCTTATGGGGTCTCCCACCGTACAATGATCAAAACAATCGCACTAATCTCCTCTCAAAATGTCTTTGTACTACCTCATCTAAACCTCATAATCACATTGTCAAACCCTCATGGAAGTCCTCTAATCCATTGAAGTTTTACCAAATGACCCTACCCCTATGGTCTCTATAATTACCCCTCATCATGTGGCCTCCCTCACTAACCCACTACCTTCCTCTACACCCCCACCTACTCACCAAGTAGTCACTCTTAGCTTTTCTCATGATGAGATCACACCCCTTCAATCTGATGACCTCGATCCTTCTCTTTTCATCTCCATCTTTGATATACACATACGACATGTTAGGATAGATGGTGGTGCTAGTATTAACATCATCTCCTCCCATGCATACAACCAAATACGCATACCTGCCATGACACTATGACTACTACCCTCGGTACTGTTGTCCTCCATGTTTTTGTATATCTCCGTAATGTCTTGGAACTATTATACATCCTAGAGGGGGAGTTCCAATACAATCTATTACTTGGACAACCTTTGATACATGTCATGGGATGTGATCCTTCAAATTTACACTGCTACCTAAAATTTGAGCATGAAGGGTATAACTACACCATTCTAGCTGACCCATCACCATTCAAAACCTATAACATGTTATATGGACCCAATTATTTCCTTGTACCCATTAAGGAATCTATTTCCACTATTAATTCTCCCTCACCCACAACCCCATCCACTAGTGCCTCTGTCACCTTTCCTACACCTAATTCTTCTATCCCCACCACTATCGTAGCCCTCAAAAATAACCCATCTACTTCCCAACCAATCGATACCTCTTCCTTCCAATCACCTAGTAATTCATCTACTCCCGCTACCCACATATCAACCACCGATCCATTAGAAGGTTTTTTTCAAAACCTCACTCTGGGGGAGTATCACCTATATAATGTCAATACATTCCTCACTCTGTAAGAGTATGGAAATATTTTCCACCATCATTGCTATGATCACCACATAGGTGAGATATTTCATTATGGTCCTCCCCACCTTCGTACCAATATCACATATGGGGGACTCAATACTTCCACCTATTCACCTAAACCACCATCCTAAACATGACCATTTTCATCTGACCTCTAATCTCTCACCAACCGCCGCTTCTCCCACAATTTCCTATACCACTATGCATGGAAGGGTTTTGGCTTTGGTTTTTACAAACAAGGCCATCATACTGTCATCTTTTTTATTACCCATAAACACAATGACCGCAATGGTATTGGATTTGCTGAACTATCTTCCAATAAGGCCCATATTGAACTCATCGTGGATAGTGAACCTTCTTCAACCCATTTACCAACTTCACCACCTTCACCAACGGAGTCGATGGATTCAGAATCCATTCCTCCTAATTTTTTTTTCATAAACACCATTTCCTTGGGACCTTTGACTTATCAATGTGATGGTGAGGCCCCCACTTCTCTTCCCTTCACATATCCTAACATGATTGATGACGATACACCTTCTATTAATGATGCTCGGTTTCAGGAGAATGAGTCTATTCTCACTTACCTTGGTGCATAATATTATTATATCCACTAGTCATTTCCTTCTGAGATGTAAACAATGTTGAATGATTTGACTATCTAAGTCAACTTTAACACTCAGGATGACCCGTACATTCTAAAGATAGGCCAATCTTTAGATGTTGTTGAAAATGAAGCCTTTAATTCTTTCCTTAAGAATCACAACCATGCTTTCGATTGGTCCTATTCTAATATGCCTGATATTGACCCCAACATTGTGGTCCAAAATATCATAACCATTCCTGATGCCAAACCCATAAAACAAAAGTTGTGGAAAATGCACCCTCGCATTTCTCTCCTTGTTAAAGAAGAACTTCAATGCCTTCTCTCAGTTTCCTTTATCCTACCCATCAATTACCCTCAATGGATTTCCAATATCATCCCTATTATAAAAGCAACAGGGGGACTTCATATTTTCATAGATGTCTGTGACCTCAACCTAGCTTGCCCCAAAGATGATTTCCCTTTGCTAGGTATTGATCAGGTAGTTGATCTAACCACTGGCCACAAGATGCTATCACTCATGGATGGTTTAGTGGGTTATAATCAAATATTACTCACTCTAGAAGATCAACACAAAAATAACTTCATCACCTCTTAAGGGACCTTCTGCTACCGAGTCATGCCTTTTGGCCTTAAAAATGCTAATGCCACCTATTAGCGGGCCATGACTTATATTTTCCATGACATCATGCATCGTATATTGGAAGATTATGTAGATGACCTTCTTTCATAATTCAAATGTTGGGCTAAACACCTTACTGTCCTAAAATTCATCTTTGACTGTCTCATCAAGTATTGTGTTCACCTTTAGCCCTAGAAGTGTGTCTTCATTGTTCTCTTAGGAAATCTCCTTCGTTCCATCATTTCTTTGCAAGGCATAGAAGTTGAACTTACTAAAGTAAAGTCTATTATTGAAATTCCTCCGCCTATTAATATCCGCCAACTTTGAAGTTTGCAAGGTAAGTTATAATCTATTTGTCAGTTTATTTCACATCTTTCTGACCACTGCCATCCATTTCATCATCTCCTCAAAAATGATGTCTCCTTCAAATGGGATGATGAATGCCACAAATCCTTTGACGTCTAAAAGAAATACCTTCTCCAAAAAATATTTCTCATTCCTCCTAAGTATGACTAACCCTTTTACCTATACATTTCCACTACTGATCATTCCTTAGGTGTCATGCTCACTCATTGCAATGAGAAAAATAGGTAGCAAGTGGTTTATTACATAAGTTATTTTCTTTAGGACTATGAAACTAGACACACCCATGCAGAAAATCTCTCCTTAGCCTTATTTTTTGTCACCACTAAACTTGGTGATTACCTACTTAACCAAAAAACCTTTGTTATCACCAATATTGACCCCTTACATTACATGTATGCCAAGCCCTACCAACACCAGTGTGCTGCAATTTTGCTCATGCTTCTAATAGACCTATACTTCAAATTCATTCATATAAAATCTATCAAAGGACAAACCATCATTGACCAACTCGCAGATGAAACCCTCTCTAGAAATGAACCTTCTAACTTTGATTTTCCAAATGAATCCATTGCTCCCCTCTCTTTGGATGATACTATTTACTAGATGACCTTATTCTTTGATGGTTCAAAATGTCAGTGTGGGGGTGGTGCAAGTGTTATCCTCATCCTCCTTGATGGTGAACCTATGCCGCTATCCTTCAAACTAGATTTTGATTATACTAACAACATTTCCGAATATGAATAACTTGTATTAGGTCTCCAAGATTCAATCACCTTGGACGTTAAATAAATTAATATATTTGGTGACTCTCAACTAGTTGTAAACCAAGTCAATGGTATATACCATTACTGTAATGAAATACTTCAAAATTATAAACACCATGCTGACATACTTTTGAACACATTTGTCATTATGAATTTCAAACCACTCCGTATTCCACTAATAAATTTGCAGATACCATGGCCTATCTCACATCTTAGATACTTACTTTTCCCTTCGACTCAAATATATTTTTCATAGTACAAATGTTGTAATCACCTTCTTATTCACTTCGAGACATTAGCTTCATCAGAGCCATTTAACTTGGACCTACGTGACCTTTGGTATAGAATTTCTACTAACTACCTTTCCCTTTCAATTCTACCTCCCGACCTTACTTGTAATGGACAATGTTCCTTTCTCAAAATTTCCTCTCCGCTATGTTATTATTGGTGCAAATCAGCAGCACCCCTGGATGTTGATCAGATTTCTAGTTTGGTGGACATGGACATCCAGTGTGATTACACAACATTGAATCTTTTCCCCAAGTGTGGGACTTGTAAAAATGGGAAAATAATCTCTAGGTTAGAGGTTGGTTCCTCAACTCCTCTGATCAAGTGTATTACTTGCAAAGCTACAGAGGTTTTGAATTCAAAATCCTACTCTAAATTCCAAAGGGGACAGAGATAGAGAATGCAAAAAAACTAAAACTAGTGCTAATAAGGTGATGCACCAAAGGAGTGGTGAGCATTTTTTACTTCTGCAGATTGACACAAATCATAGAAATGCAACAAAACTCCATGCACAAAGTTGATAAACTGTAATGGAAGGTTAGAAATGAATCAAACAACACAAACAGAGGATTAAAACTCATTCACAGAGCCTGCATTGTCATTTTTAACATCAAAAAACACTTGCATTACAACATCTGAGAGGCAAAAATAGGTTGCAGTCTTGGAAGAGGTCTGATTATTCCACAAAATCACTTTTTCAAGGTGAAAGAGGGAGCCTGCAATACATGAAAAATGTTCAACCTTTTCAAAAATGAGCCAAATCTAGCTTTTACAGTGCCAGAAACGACCCCAGGAGAGAGAAACGTGAGGAAAACATGGGAGAGCTTCAACCACTGACCAAAAATGCAATAAAACAGCATGGGCATCCTTATAGGTCCATCCCCTAACATTTTTCACCATGCTGGGAGAGAATGCGAGCCATTCTTCATTAAAAATGGTGGTTGAAATGTCATTTCTGTTCATGACCACGTGCCAGAGGCGTTTTTCAATTTTATCTCTCCAAACTTCCATAAAAATACAAAATTGACCCCAGAATCTTGTAGATAATTTCACCAGCTTTCCGTTGATATAAAGAACATGAAAAAATGAGCTCTGGATCGAAAGTTATGGCCATTTGAAATTTTAGGGCAAAAACAGGGCCAAAACGGATTGGCGGGCGAAAATTTTGAAATTTTCCACTTTTTGCATTTGGCATAAAATTTCCCAAAAAATCCCCATGCTTCGCCGTTCTGGGTGCCACGTGGCATGTTCTGATTAGATGCGGGCCCTCTGTGCTTCATTTTCCATCATTTTGACCATTGGAAAAAATTTCCAAAAATCTCCGCCGGGCCGATGATCTGAGGACACATGGCGAGAGGTGATTCGCTGCGGGCCTTTTCCTCTCAAACTTTTCCATCACTTTTTGACCATTTTTCTTGACTCAGGACACGTGGCGAAACCCCATTGGTTGTGGGATTTTCCTTTTCTTTTTCCCTGACGGGCCTTTCCTATATTTTTTGCCGCCACCGGACACGTGGCAAGATTCCATTGGCTCGCGTTTGAGGGGCGGACTTTTCCTTTTGAAATTTCCTTTGTTTTGCTTTGGGAAAATTTCCAACTTTTTCCCCTGCATTCCGAAGCTCTGGTGCCATGTGGCATGATTCCATTGGGCGTGGGGCCTGGGGGCAAACATCTCCTTTTGCACTTACCTTTGGGAAAAATTCCCAATCTTCCCCCCTACGCTCCGCCGATCCGACCCCCGGGGACACGTGGCAAGCTCTAACTGGTCGTTGGGGCAGCGGGCCAAAAAACTTCTCCTTTCCTTTTACCAAAACACTTCACCAAATTTTTAAATCTTCCCCCGCGGTTTGCCGGTCCTGGGACACGTGGCATCATTTCATTCACCCGGGCCCTCCTGGAGATTTTTTTACGGTGCCAACACTTAGTCAAATTTTCCATTTTAACTCCACCCTCCACCACTCTTTTCCTCTCAAGACACGTGGCACAATATGATTCGATGCGGGCCTAGCATCAAAAATTTTTCTTGGATCAACCCTTAGAAAAATTTCCAATTTCCTTTCCTTGGACACGTGGCAACATCTCATTCGTCAGCAGGCCTTCGGGGTGAAATGTTCCTTTTGAAAACTTTTCGAATCACTTGGTAAAAATTCCAAGTTTACCTCTGCCCTCCGCTAGTCCCGAGGACACGTGGCACCATATTACTGGCTGCGGGCCTTTCAGGGGAAAATTTCCCACAAAAACTTCACCGAGCCATAACTTCAAAAATACATGGAGTTAGGAGGAAAACTTTACCTTTCTGGAAAGATGAGAAAAAGCTCTATCCAATGGTTGCCATTTCCAGAAGGTCTTGAGTGCCTGAAAAGAAAAAAATTATGACTGAGGCACAAGAGAGGGAAGAATGAAGGGAGTTAGCCACAAAATGAGCAAGGGGCTCATTTTGGATAACAATTTTGGTGACTCAGAGGGGTCATCTGCCTGCTGGATGAAGTTACCAGTTGCCTGAAAGCAATCCATTGGGCATGGAGTCATTAAATTCTCTACTTGGTACCCCAACTGATTAGAACACTACAAGGAGGAAGATGGAGGGTGGCACATCACCTAATTGGAGCAAGGCCTACAAAACACATTTCTTGGAACAACAAGCTTGTGCCAAAGCACTTAGGGAAAGCAAGGCTAATCTACAACAAAACAATGTGCACAAGCACTTGGAGGAATGAAAACCTAAGCTAATATGTACAAGGTGGAGAACTTCCCTTCAGTAGCAATGCTTCAGATGGATTCCATTGACTGGAATCTACAATTCTTCACCATCCAATGAAGACAATTAGAAGGCATTGTTGTCCTTACACTTTGTGACCATGTATGGGCCACTCCAAATGGCATCAAATTTTGAATGCCTTCCTGGTTTTTCTCTGTCTGCATCCCATTTTAACACTAGATCTCCAACTTGGAAAGATCTATTCTTGGCCTTCTATCAAAGGTCTTCTTGATCAAAGCTTGATCCTTCTCCATTGCTTGGGATGCCTGATTTTTGATTTCTTGGAGCTCCATCAATTCTGCATATCTAACCTCCATGGGCTCAAACTCCAACAACTCCAACTGTTTCATGAGTTCCAATGTTGGCAACTCAAGTGACATGGGCAAAATTGCCTCTCTTCCATAAACAAGCTTGAATGGAGGAGTTACCTGTAGATCTCTTGGGAGTTATCCTATCAGCCCATAAGGCTGATTTCAACTTGGTATGCCAAGATCTCTGATTTTCATCAAGAGTCCTCCTAATGATCCTTAACAAGTTCTTGTTTGTAGATTCAGCCTGGCCATTACCCTGAGGGTAATAGTTTGATGAAGTACTTAGGTAGATCCCATTCTTGACAGCCCATTCAGTCACCTTGGACCCAATGAATGCCAATGCATTATCTGATATTATTGTAGCAGGTATGCCAAATCTGGTTGCTATTCCCTCATAGAAATCTAGGATGCTAGATTCATTTGCTTCCTTGAGTGCTACTGCTTCAGTCCACTTGGTGAAGTAATCTGTTGCTGTTAGAATCCATTTGTGCCCTTGGCTTGAATTGGGATTAATGACTCTAATGAAGTCCAAACCCCATTGCATGAATGGCTGGTCAACTGAAATTGGATGCAATGGAAGGGCAGCTAGCCTCTCTTTACCCGTGAAGAATGCACAATTCTTGCACCTCTTGATCCATGCATAACAATCACTAAAAATCTTGGGCCAATAATAGCCAGCCCTCATGATCTTTAGAGCTGTCACTCTTGGTGCAAAATGGCCACCAATTGATCCATTATGGAACTCTTCCAACACCCTATGAATCTAATTTGTACCAATCCATCTCAACAGCACTCCATTCACATCCTTTTTGAACAAAACACCATCAACAAGGGCATATGGGATAGCCTGCAATCTAAAGTGTCTTCTTTTGGTTTTGTTCATCTCTGGGGGGCATAGACCTATGCTTAGGAAGTGCATTATGTCTTGGTTCCAGCAAGGAGTGAGGACATCATCATTTTCCTTTTGAGTACTTCCTTTCTCATGGTTGTCCTGCAATGCCAAAATAACCTCCTTCTCATTGCATGCTTCCTTTTGTTTGCTCAAAATTAGCTGCTCACACAAACCTTTTCCTCTAACTAACTTGGTGACTTTGATCTCTATGTCATACTCCATGACATGAGTAATCCAACCTGCTCTCTTTTCAATCAAGTCTTTGTTGAGGAGGAAGTTTTTAACTCCCACATGAGAAACCAACAATTGAACCTTGTTGTTTGAGACTAGATGCTTGAATTTATTCAAGCTCCTGATTACTGCAAGAACATTCTTCTCAATGAAAGAATATCTCACCTCATAGTCTTCTAGGCTTTGGCTGAAGAAAGCAATTGGCTACTCATCATTGTCTTTGTTCTGTTGTACCAAAATTGCAGAAATAGTATCATCACCCCCAAATGCATAGAGGATGAAATCCTTGGAGAAATCCAGGTTAATGAGAGTTGGGGCTTGAGAGATGGCTTCTTTGATTGCTTCAAAAATTTCTTTGCCTTCTGCTGTCCATTTGAAAGCTATGCTTTTCTTTAACATCTTGGTGATAGGCTTGACTAGGGCTGCAAAATTTGGGACAAATCTCCAAACAAAATTTATTCTCCCCAAGAAACTTTGAAGGGCCTTTTTGTGGCTTGGAAATGGCAATGCTCTTATGGCTTCAACTCTTTCTGGATCAATTTCTAATCCTTCTTTGGAGACAATGTGGCCAAGGAGCTTTCCTTCATGGGCTAGAAAAATACACTTTTTAGGATTCAAGGATACTCCAAATTTTCTGCACCTTTGGAACACTTGTCTCAAATGAAAGTTGCATCTTTTGAAAAAATAGTGATATCATCAAGATATTTCAGCACCATGTTGTTAATCAAATCCTTGAATGACATGTCCATTGCCCTTTGGAAAGTAGCTCCAGCGTTGGACAACCCAAATGGCATTTTCTCGTATGCATAAGTTCCCCATTTGGTTGTAAAGGTTGTCTTGAACTGATCCTCTTCTTTCACCATGATTTGATTATACCCTGAATAGCCATCAAGTAATGAAAACCTCTCAGAGCTAGCAACAACTTGTAAAATCTTCTCCATAGAAGGAAGTGGATAATGATCCTTGAGAGATGCTATATTCAAATCTCTGAAGTCAACACAAAATTTGATTTCCCTACTCTTCTTTCTAACTGGAACCAAGTTGGCCACCCAACTAGAATGCTTGATAGGGAATATGATTCTTGACTCTATCAACTTATCCAATTCTTTTCTCATAAGAGGCTCCATGTGTGGATTGACTGGCCTTTTTTTTTACCTGATGGGTTTAGTACTTGGATCCAATTCAATGGTGTGTTGAGCTAACTTGGGATTGAAACCTTTCAAATCTTCATAGCTCCAAGAAAACACATTAGGGAATTCTTGACAAAGCTGTATGAACTCATACCTTTCTTGTTCAATTGTCATCTTACCAATTTGGAGTGATTTTCCTTCTTCCACCGAGATGGACATTGAATCTTCTCCCTTGACTTGGATGTTTGCTTTCTCCTTCCTAAACTGATCATTAGGATTGAAAATGGAATCCAAAGTAATAAGTCCCTTTGGTAGTTTGTTGGTTCTCAGCTGTACCACTTGGTCACCATACTGCTACTCCAATTTTTCCTGATTTTTAGCTGAGAACTCAGCCTCTTCTTGCAAGAAATGGATGATTTACTGATCATTTCCAAACACTTGCCAACTTACATTGTTGTCTAGCACTGAAGGCCTTACAATCACATGGATGTTTGGCTGTACCTTGTCTTTTTGAATGCTTTCAACAACGTCAAAGGCTGCCCCAACTAATGCAAGCCTGTCAGCAGCTTGGTTCTCTTTTCTAGGAATGGATTTTATGCCAAAGCCCTCAAAATCTTCAATGAGGTCCCACACCCTATTTTTGTAGCACTTGAGTAGATCATTCTTGATAGCATGCTGCCCCTTAAATTGGTTGACAATCAACTCACTGTCACCAAAGACTTGCAAGTTCTTTATTCCTCTCTTGATTGACCAATGCAATCCTTGTATCAAGGCTTCATATTCAGCAGTGTTATTAGAGCATGCAAACTAAAATCTAAAAGCTGAATAATACTTAACTCCTTGAGGTGAAAAAAGCATAGCTCCCCCTCCTGCACCTTGTCTGCTCCTTGATCCATCAAAAAACAACTTCCATACCTCATTGTCATCCTTGTGGTCTAGCTTGGTGATGCTAGGGATAGGTTGATTTTCTTCATGCATGCAATAGACTCCTAGCTCAGATTCTTCTATTTCTTGATAAGGATCAAAAGCATGCACCTTGTTTTCCCATTCATCAAGAGTTAGATCTAATATACTTCCAACCTTGGTGTCAGCTTCATCAGTGCTTGGATAATCTTCTTGATCAAATGCTGAATAATTGGTATTGATTTGGCTTGGAGTGTAAGGCTCAATGTGAAAGTTTGCAATAGGCTCAGATCTGATTGTGGCTTTAGTTCCATATCTTGTTCTGAACAACATGTGTGACCAATCAGCAGATAAGTAACCTCCAATCTTGGCTATGAAATCCCTTGACAAACATAGGGCAAAGAGTGGTGGAAGATCTATTACTGAGACATCTTGCAAAACAACAACGTTGGGGCATGCATGCAAAGTAAGACTCAAGTTCTTTATCACTCCAACTGTTGTTACTGCTGTCCCATCCAATTGCACTACCCCTTTGGATATGACCTCATATTGAATTCCCAACTGATCAGCTATTTTCTTGGGCATTACTGAACTACTTGCTCCTGGAATCAATCATGCAATTGTGTACTAAATGGTTTCCAATGATCAATGAAACATAGAATGGAGGGGGCTTCAACATTTTACTGTCCTCCATGATTCCCTTCAGGCTGGGCAGCATTTGTGAGCACCTTCTCTTGCATTTGGACTTGCTGATTTGAAGTTGACCAATCCTTCATGGCAGCTTGTAGCAAATCTCTTTGGCCTGGGATAGATAGTGATTCCCACATTGATATGTTTACATTTGTCTTCTTCATCTGATCAATGATGTTGAATGGAGATGAAGCATCTCTTTGCTTGTCCCTTGGCCTGCACATTCATTCCTTGCATATGGGCAGCAACAACTGGCATTTGAGTTGGCCTAGGAGCTATTTTAGGCAGCCCTTGTGTGTTTGGAACTGAATTTTGTTTGCCAATAATTTGTGGAGTGATAGAAGATTGTGGATTACTTGGAGCCAATAGTTGTTATTCACCCAAATTTCTCCTTTTTGACCTTGTGTTGGCTGCAACACTTTGGGGAATCATTTGATTCATGCCACAAAAATCTTCTGCCTCAGTTTACAAGTGTGGTATCATTTGGAGCTGATGCTGGAATGTGTCTTGTTGTTGGTTATTTCCTTGACTACCTTCACCTTCCACACCAGTTGTAGTCACCATTAATGCTTGATTTAAGGCACCGTTGAAGCACATAGAATGGTTGTGAGGTTCATTGCATGGGAAACACCAATCATACTCTTGAGCTATGTTGTTTTACACTAGCACTGCCTTAGAGGCAGATATAGCATTGGGATTATAGGGCTGAAATGGTCTGTTGGCAGGAGGTCTTGTTTGATTTTGATTTGCAACTGGATTGGGTGGTCTTTGAGGCTGGTATGGCTGCCTGTTAGGCTAGCTTGAGGCTGGAAAGGAGGTCTAAAACCTTGGGCTTGCTGCCTCTTGAGTGTAACCAGCTCATTACCTAAATTTTGCAATTGCTTCATGACTTCTTGAAGTTCATTTGAGGCACTAGGAGATGAAGTAGAAGCTTCACTTGAAAATTTCTTGGAGTGGGAATAGGGGCTAAAATAGGCACTTGACTAGTATTTGGGCTCTCTAAACTTGGAAACAACCTAGGAGCTAGCTTGCCAGCTTGAATCAAACAATTTTCAGCTCTAATGGTAATGCTATAAGCAACAGGGATAGTTGTGCCTCCCATGGATTAAATCAACATAGAAGTATCAGAATTTAAGGCCTTAAGGTAATATAGAAAAGAACCTTCTGCTTCTGGCCTTACTACCACTGGAATTCTCTCCCAAGTCATTTGAAACCTGAAGTTGAAGTCAGTCAGCTGCTCATTGGGAGCTCTCTTGATGGTTGTCAGCTATTCCAAAAGGGACAATTTGTCTCCCTTTTCTCCAAACTGCTCATGGAGGGCTATACATAGCTGGTTCCAATTTTGGATAGAACCTGAGGTAAGACTCCTGAACCATTACAAATATTTCCCTTTGAATGAAGATGCCAACAGTTTGACAACAACTTGCATCTCATTAATCTCATGGATTGCAAAAATATTGGCAATATCCTTGACATGATCACCGGGAGTGATTTGATTCTCTCCAGTAAAGTATGGAATGTTCTTCAATCCTGCAACTGGGATTAGATTCTGTGCATTGAGAGCAAGTGGGCTGCTACCAGTGAAATTGACATAGGGGTTGTGTTGTGCCATTCTGATTGGCCTTAGAACCCTTGTTGATTGAATGAAAGGCCTACCAGGTGGAGGAGTTGATATAGTTCTGTTTGGGGGAGATGGAGACCTTTGAATTCTCCTCCCTCTTTGCATTCTTCTTGGGGATAACTACAGATACTCAAACAACACCTCTTCTTCTCCAACTGTTGACCTTGTGGTGATTCTTCTCATGATTTTTCAGTTTTGCACTGCTAAAACCAGCTGATTCTTCTTCCTTGGAGTCACTAGATGTGTAATTTAGGGCTCTTTTAAGCAAGAAACTTGCAACAAATGCACATCAATTTTTTTCAATAAAGATGAAGACCTCTAAGGTCCCACCGAGCATGCCAAAACTATTGGTGCAAATCAGTAGCACCCCTAGATGTTGATCAGATTTATGTTTGGTGGAGATGGACATCCAATGTAATTGCACAACATTGAATCTTCTCCCCAAGTGTGGGACTTGTAAAAATGGGAAAAGAATCTCCAGGTTAGATGTTGATTCCTTAGCTCCTCTGATCAGGTGTATTACTTACAAGTTGCAGAGGTTTTGAATTCAAGATCTTACTCTAAATTCTAATGGGGACAAAGATAGAGAATTCAAAACTGAAACTAGTGCTAATAAGGTGATGCACCAAAGGAGTGGTGAGCATTTTTTACTTCTCTAGATTGGCACAAATCATGTAAATGCAACAAAACTTCATGCACAAACTGATGGACTGTAATGGAAGGTCATAAATGAATCAAAAAACACAAATAGAGGATTAAAACCCATTCAAAGAGCCTGCATTATCATTTTCAACATCAAAACACATGCATTACAACATCTGAGAGGTAGAAAATAGGTTACAGTCTTGGAAGAGGTCTGATTTTTCTACAAAATCACTTTCAAGGTGAATGAGGGAGCCTGCAATACATGAAAAATGTTCAACCTTCAAAATTGAGCCAAATATGGCTTTTACAGTTCCAAAAATGACCCCAGGAGAGAGAAACATGTAGGAAAACATGGGAGAGCTTCAAAAACCAACCAAAAATGAAATAAAATAGCATGGGCATCCTTACTGGTCCATCCCCTGACATTTTTCACCATGCTGGGAGAGAATACGAGCCATTCTTCATTAAAAATGGTGGTTAAAACGTCATTTCTGTTCATGACCACGTGCCAGAGGAATTTTTCAATTTTCTCTCTCCAAAATCCACCAAAATACAAAATTGACCTTTTAATCTTGTAGAGAAGTTCACCATCTTTCCGTTGATATAAAGAACATGAAAAACTGAGCTCTGGATTGAAAGTTATGGCCATTTGAAATTTTAGGGAAAAACAGGGCCTAAATGGATTGGCGGGCAAATTTTTTGAAATTTTCCACTTTTGCATTTGGGAAAATTTCCCAAAAAATCCCCGTGCTTTGCCATTCTAGGTGCCACATGGCATGTTATGATTGGATGTGGGCACTTTGTGCTTCATTTTCCATCATTTTGTCCATTGGAAAAATTTTCCAAAAATTTCCGCCAGGCTGATGATCTGAGGACACGTGGCAAGAGGTGATTCACCGTGGGCCTCTGCCCCTTAAATTTTTCGTCACTTTTGGCCATATTATTGACTCAAACATGTGGTGAAACCCCATTAGTTGTGGGATTTTTGTGGAGATTTTTTAATGAGGGTCTATCGTATATTTTTTTTGCCGCCATCGGACACATGGCAAGATTCCATTGGTTCGTGTTTGGGGGGTCGTTTTTTCCTTTTGAAATTTCCTTCATTTTTCTTTGGGAAAATTTCCAACTTTTTTCCCGCGTTCCGAAGCTCTGGTGCCCTATGGCACAATTCCATTGGGCAGGGGGCCTGGGGGAAAATATCTCCTTTTGCGCTTACCTTTGGGAAAATTCCCAATCTCCCCCCGCGCTCTGCCGATCCAACCCTCGAGGACACGTGGCAAGCTCTTACTGGTTGGAAGGGTGGCAGGCCAATAACTTATCCTTTCCCTTTTACCAAAACACTTCACCAAATTTTTAAATCTTCCCCCGCAGTCCGCCGGTCCTAGGACACGTGGCATCATTTCATTCGCCTGGGCCCTTCTGGAGATTTTTTTACGACGCCAACACTTAGTCAAATTTTCCATTTTAACTTTTCCCTCCACCACTCTTTTCCTCTCAAGACACGTGGCACAATATGATTCGATGTGGGCCTAACATCAAATTTTTTTCTTGGATCAACCCTTAGAAAATTTTCTAATTTCCTTTCCTTGGACACGTGGCAGCATCTCATTTGTCGGTGAGCCTTCGGGGCGAAATGTTCCTTTTGAAAACTTACCGAATCACTTAGTAAAAATTCCAAGCTTACCTCCGACCTCCACCACTCACGAGGACACGTGGCACCAGATTACTAGCTACGGGCCTTTCAGGGGAAAATTTCCCACAAAAACTCTGCCAAGCCATACCTTCAAAAATACATGGAGTTAGGAGGAAAACTTTACCTTTATGGAAAGCTGAGAAAAAGCTCTATCCAATGGTGCCATTTCCAAAAGGTCTTGAGTGCCTGAAAAGCAAAAAATTATGACTGAGGCACAAGAGAGGGAATAATGAAGGGAGTTAGCCACAAAATGAGCAAGGGGCTCATTTTGGGTAACAATTATCACGGTTGGTCTTATTTATAAACGTGGCTTTGACGGTATTCTCTTACGATGCCTTATAAGTTCTGAAATTTGAAACACCATAAAAGAAGTTTATGATGGAATATGTGGAGGTCACTTCATTGGCCTAGTTGGCACTAAACGCATCCTTTTCCTAGGCTATTATTGGACAACCCTCAACCGTGATTGTTGTGACTATGTCAAACGTTGTGTGAAATTCCAGAAAAATGTTAATCTTCATCTCACACCTAGTCAGGTCTTATAGGTCGTCTGAGATGTTTTTCCTTTCTCCCAATGGGGTGTGGATCTTGTCAGAGAGATCAATCCCCATTATTCACAATGACATAAATGAATAATTATCACTACTGAATATTATATTATACGGGGTTAAGTTGTACCTCTCATTTCTACAAAATCTGAGAAAATATGTGAATTCATTATTTTTCGATTTGGTGTTCCTCACCAACTCATCACTGATAACGGGAAAAAAATTCAAAAAAAACCTTATGGAAACTCTGTGATGCCTTCAGAATTCAACTTATTTTCTCTTCACAATACTACCCACAAACCAATGGCCAAGCATAATCAACCAATAAAAACTTGAACAAAATTCTTATGAAAGTAGTTGACAATACTGGGAATGATCGGCATACACACATTCCTTTCACCTTATGGACTTACTGCACTAGTATTCACACCTCAAATACTGCCACACCTTTCTCTCTGGTCTATGGTGTTGAGGCTATCTTGCCTCTCGAATTTGAGATTCCATAACTTCGTATTTCCCTCCAAGATATGCTTAATGATGATGAATTTCACTAGGACTGTTTGGCGTAACTTGAGTTATTAGACGAACGTCATCTTAATTCTCTCGACCATCTTGAAATCTACCAAAAATGTATCAAACATGCTTATGAAAAATGTGTCCATAAATGAAACCTTTAGGTAAGTGACCTCGTCCTAAAGGAAAATCAACATGTAACCAAAGAAGAGAAAAGTAAACGGGGAAAATTTTCTCCTAATTGGCTTGGACCATATATTGTGACTCATGCCTATGGGTGAAGTTCTTATCATTTGTCTTCCCTCGAAGGTAAACTTGAACCTGAGCCCCTCAATACCTTGCATCTTCAACCATTCTATTGTTGAATCCAAGCCCTATATCACATTTTTCCTATTTCATGCTCATCCCTTGAGCGCCGTTCACCTTCCTTATTTCCAATTCTTGGGACCAATTAATAAACAAGAATCATGTGATTACTTGTCACCTTTCAGCCTTATCTTCAATATGGGTACCACAACTCTACTCATGACATGATTCTCATGGATAATTTTCATCTTTTTCAACCTCGCCATCATAGTTAAACTCTATATGCTCAATTTTTTCCTCCTAACAAGAACAAAATTTCCTCTATAATATTGTCCATGACTTAAAATCTAAAAAATCAAATAAGTTTCAAAATGGGATTCAAATCCTTGAGTCAAACTTCCAGTAAAAAAATGACTCCCTAAAAAATGACATCTCTTCTCTTTATTTTTCCGCTATAAATAGACTGCTCCCTCAAAGGACAACGATACAAATCTTATCATACTTTACATAGTCTATCACAAAATAAGACTATTTTTGCAAAAATACAATAAATATTTAGAACCTTCCTGCACTGATCAACTTTGTGAAGACCTCAAGGAGACAAATCTACACATCCCACATAGACTTTTCGCATCGATCAATCTATCAAAAACAAAAGTGAAAAGAAAAACAAATCTTTTTCATCATAGAATCACCTATATTGATTTTGGGTTTCTTACCAAGTAGGAATGTTGTCTCACATTGGGTTACACTAAACCAAACTGTTTTTACCTCATCACCTTTACACCCTAATTTCCTACCCACTCAAGGGATGTGATGTAAATGTGACATTTTGTGATCATGTGACTTTCTTCATCCTTAGAATAGTCAATTATGCAACACATTTAGGGTCTTATGTTTATAAGCCTATCTATGGTATGGTATAATCATTATGCTTCTTATCAATTATTCCACTCTTTTTGTTACCTTTTACCATTTAAATTTCTTCATTACTTTTTGATTCTCATACAAAGGTTTAGACCATTGACACCTACATTTTGGGAATTCATCTTTCACCAAAATCAACCAAACCTCACCCATGCCTATGACCTAAAATCACCCATGCCTATGGACTAAAATCATCCATGCCTATGACCTAAAATCAATCATGCCTATGACCTAGACTAAATCCTTCCTAAAACCTACCAACCCATTCCTCTACCTCATCATATTCTTCCCTAGCTTATGGGAGAACTACATTGGCTTGAGGCCCTTTTTCATCGGGGCTATATAGGTAGCACTTCGAGGGAATGGGACCCTTGAAGGATAGCTCATCCAGTTTTTACCCTAACCATTTTCCCTCATATAATTTCTATTCAACATTCTAATTAAATTACTTTTCATTTTTTATAACACTTAGAAATTCACCACACATACATATTTACAATTTTATTACATTATCAAAACATCTGATTAATCATTTTCACATTTCCATGATATCAAAAATTTCAAATATTTACACCATAACATACATACATATCCATCATCATTTATTTTTTTATGCACCCAACAACTTGAAAATTATATCAACACCAAAAACATGACTAAACCATACCTAACCAACCTAACTCCACCATGCCTAACTGACCTAACTCAACCATACCTAACTGACCTAACTCATTCATGCCTAGATCACCTAACTCAACCATGCCTAAAATGACCCAACTGAATCATGCCTAAATTACCTAGTTTCCATCACATACATAAATACTAATAGAAATTTAAAAACACAACTATAACATCCATGCCATAAATATCATCATCTATATATAATTGGGAAAGTCTGTGTATCCATACATATGTACATAGATAAAAAATAAATATAAGTGTCTCTCTAATACATCCTCACTATCATCGGCACACAAGCTGATATATAGAAAAAATAAAATCATAGATCATATATGGTGACTAATCGTCACCCACCTGATATCTATCCTTGTATCATCAGTCTCCACCACCTCCCCTTCAGTAGGGTGCCCTACCAACCTTTCTCCACCTCTCCTAGGTGTCATATCTTCCTGGCCCACAGTTGGATCTGACCTTTGTGAACTCATGGCCTCACCTTGAACCTATGCCTAGGCACATTGGCCCCCTTTACTCTCTGTGGTATGAGTGTGGGACCTAGTCCTCTGAAATGATGCTTGCTAGTCCCTGTACTCTGCATAAGAAGGGAAATCTATCTCAACAATCTTTAGATGATCCTAATAGTACCACACCTCATTCAGGGCATTCCTAAACATCACCTTCAAAACTATCTGAGGTGGTGCCATAGATCTCATAGCAACCTATGAGCTCTGTCCTACTAAAAATTCCCTTAGTCCCTGTACCTAAGAAATCCTCTGTCCACTTTGTACCACGGGACCCTTTCCCACTACTTCTTGTAATATGGGACCCTGTCCCTAGACCTATGGAGGTGTCTATGTTGTGACCTGGGCATGTAGGGCAACAATATGAACCTTTTCCATGTCCAAATGGACCCTTAAACTTGCTATCTGCACCTATAAGGTGGCTACCTACCCCCATCACCATCCCCCACCCTGTGTAGGAACCTGTCCTTATGTTATTTGTGCCTGTAAGGCCATGACCTGAGCTTGTAATGTGATAAATTATGCCTCTGACCCTATCAGATGCCCTTGTAACACTGTGATCTGGGCTTGTAAAGTGGCCACCTGCCCCTATAAAGTATCCCTATATACTTTAAGGGTAGCCAAGTCTGTCTATCCTAGCTTAGGTGGTGCTACTCGTAACTTTGCTACCCACCACCATCTATATGCATCCGTGACACTTGCATCATTAATCAATTTCTCTACTAGCTACTCCTCCCATCTTTTTGGCACAATTGGTCATGGTGGAGACATAGGTCTCTCTACATCATCCCTCATGTACTGTGGGAATGGTGGGGGTACATCTCGGGGCAGCCCAAACTATCATCTAACCCTGTCAATGGTATCATCTCGGGCTCACTGGCATGATGCCCCTCTATCTACCTCACTAACTATAGCTCCTTCAACTCCACTGCCATAGACATGTATGAAGGGAAGTCCACATAT
This sequence comes from Taxus chinensis, assembly GCA_019776745.2. Classification (NCBI taxonomy): domain Eukaryota; kingdom Viridiplantae; phylum Streptophyta; class Pinopsida; order Cupressales; family Taxaceae; genus Taxus; species Taxus chinensis. The sequence goes on from CM034156.1 coordinate 608,522,097, forward strand.
GGCCTCCAAAAAATATCTACCCCAGATAGTCCCTCCAGCACTCACCTATAGTAGGCCACATCATGTGTATCCCTAGCCGCCTGACGCTCTCCACCAAAAGGTACCCATATGCTATAGCCAACCTGGATCATACCTCCCTCAAATGCATCAGGCCAGGGAAAACCATCTGGATGAACACACATGATGTGCTCATACACCCAACAATGTAGAAGGAAGGTATAAAGTAATTTGAACCTACATAGCCACCTTTAGGCCCACAACTCTTTATACAACTACACCCAAAATGTTAGTGCCCATGCAAAACAAGTCCTGTCCTCCATCATGTCCTAGAGGACCCCCATCAATGCTTGTGGGAATATCCCACCCTCTGTATCTAGAAGAGAAAAGTAGTATAGCTTGTCCATGATAAGAACCACCAATCTCATATCTTGAGGATTGACCACATACATATATCCATCACTCAAGCTCACACTATGGTATCTAAGCTATGTCATCACCTCTCCAAATAAATCCACTATCGGCTCCTCTTACACTTCTGAATAAATAGAATATACCTGATCCCTCATTATAGGTAACCGCAAATCCTATATACGTCCTCTAGGGTGACTATGATCTCACCCATTAGCAAATGAAATGTGTTGGTTGTGGAATCCCATCAATTAATGAGTGTAACCATCAAACTTGGATCTCAAGCTATATGCCTATAGTGTCAGATCTCAATCAGTCCCACATCTATCATGTGCCTCCACTCATTGACAGTCACGTTGGACTGTACCGTTAGTAATAGAGGCAGTAATCTATCTCTCATCCACAGGTTGTCTGTAGCCTACATCCAAAAAACCACAACATTGTTTAGCCTTGATCATACCCAATGATGGGTGTCATTATTCCCTTCATTTTATCAACTCTTAGTTCATGTCATATTCAAACCAGGGGTGTGTTTGAAGTTATATGCAATAAAAATAATCTTAGTGATCTAGTAATTGATTGCAGGTATTTATTATTTTTATATTTTCTGGGGTTTTTTTTTTAGTGTTTTTAGGATTCCCTAGCCAAATCCTTATTAAAACTATGCTACAAGAAACTTGCTGAAATAAACACTCATTTCTGAAATACATAAATGTTCAAAATTAAACATGCTACTAGAAATGAAACACACTTTTGCAGAGTGTAAAAAATTACTGGAAGTAAACACACTCTTGCATAATGAAAACAATTACTGGAAATAAACACACGTTTGAAAATGTTGTTGAAAATTCTTGCAAGGAAAGAAGAGTCTAACCTATAACATCTGTAGGGACAAGTACGTGATAGAATTCAACTAAAAAATCAAAATCAGTTAAACAATTAACACTTAACAGATTTACATAAATTTCTTAGAAATATAAGTACCAATAAAACAAAGAATCTTACTTCTTGGAGGAGTGGTCCCTTGCTCCACCTTAAATCAGGATTTGACAAAGTATGGTTCTCTCAAAATGAAAAGGCCATCTTATTACTAAAATGTTTTGTCTTAAAAACTTCACTATATGTCTATCATATTTATAATCTAATATATATATTTCATCATCTAAAGATGCATTTGCAATCACAAGTGCTTAATAGATGTCCATCTATCAATTCCCCATGAAACAAAAAAAGTGCTCAAAGTAGATGTGGAATTTAGGAACCTTGCTGAATGCATAACTATCTTATCCTGCATACATATTTCTGGGGTATGAAGAATCAAGAATCTGTTAATCTGATCCTAATTTCTCTATCACCATGTGTTTTCAAAATAAATATATTCACGTTGATTCGGGACTTTGGAGAAGTTTCAGAACCAAAGGGAGCTATTTTGGAACTAACTGCGAAAGTTCTAGAGCTAAGCACAGGAGTTCTGGATCTAAGTGTCAGAATTACGGAACTAAGTATGAAGGTTACAGAACTAAGTGATAGATTTCCTTTGCTGTGTGATGGAATTATGGAACTAAGCCTGGAGGTTCCAAAGCTAAGCTGTATTAGAGCCAATGCTCCCAAAAAATGTGTTTTTCGCTTCATACTTTGTTCTTCTGACTGAATGTGACTTGTTTTATTACAAAAAATTGAATCTCCACACAGTTTGTTAGGAATTAAAGAGTTTTTAGACATTAGAAATAAAACCAAAAAAATATGGACAATTACATCCTAACTTATACTGGTTTAAATAAAAGTCACAAAATGCAGTCAAACTTGATAAAAAGGAGAGTAAAATAAGATCATTTATTGCACATTGATGAGGCATATTTTGGCCTTATCATCTCCCCAACACTTACTTGTTTGTAAGTCCTCTCACAAAATTTACTCTTCAAATCTTGAGTTGTGAATTCTACATTCCAATTGACTACTCAGGACAAATAGCTGAAACTGAATATACCTATGCTTTAGTTCAAAAGTACTATACCCCGATCCTTCTTCTATATTTATTTTCCACTCCTCAAAGTAAGTGGGATCTTGAGGCTCTCTCTTTTTCCATAGAGATATGGAAGTGAGAAGGAGAGGAGGCCTTGTTTTCATTCCCATCCATATGCCCTTGCATTTTTCATTGACCTAAGGGATTAGTGTACACAAAGCACGAGCTCTTTCCAAACTCCATATTAAGTTCGTGGGAGATATCATTTCTCTTCTTCTGAATGCAAGTGTGAGAAACTCCCATATATTCAAGCATCCATCATAAATATCTTCAAATTTTTTCTCCTCGTAAGAGAAAGAAATTGTTAGCAGAATTTCATAATTCACCTTTTTGTGGACACCCTGACATTATAAAAATGCTTTCTGATATAAAACAACAATATTTTTGGAAAGGAATGAAAAAGGATGTTATGGACTTTGTGACACATTACCTTGAATGTTAACGTGTTAAGGTAGAACATATGCACCCAGATGGTTTGTTGTATCCTCATAGCATACCAAAGTACAAATGGCAAGTAATAAGCATGGATTTTGTATAAGGGTTACCTATGTCGAGGAATAAACATGATGTTATTTTAGTAGTTGTGGATAAACTAACAAAAGTAGCAAATTTTATTATTGGGAATTTGAAGGATGATTCTCTTATTTTGGCAAGAATATTTATACATGAAATTTTCAGATTACATGGAGTATCTAAGTTAATCATTTCAGATAGAGATCCTAGAATGACGTCAAGATTTTGGCAAATGCTTCATGAAACTTTAAGGACTAAGCTGAATTTTAGTTCTATGTATCATCTGGAAACAAATAGATAGACTGAAAGGGTAAATCAAGTTTTAGAAGATATGTTACGGATGGATTGTATGGATCAACAGTATAAGTGGGAAGAGTACATTCCATTAGTTGAATTCACATACAATAATACATATCATGCTTCTCTTAAGATGACACCTTTTGAGGCATTACATAGAAGAAAATACAGAACACCTGTTAGTTGGGACAACATAGAGGATAAAGAGGTAATTGGACCTAAAATTCTTACTGAAATGGAACAACAAGTTAAATTGATTCGTGAACGCTTGAAAGAAGTAGCAGATAGGAAAAAGAGTTATGCTGACTTAAAGAGGGTTGATGGGAAATTTGAACTTGGTGAGAAATTCTTTCTTTAGGTTAAATTGAAAAAGAGTTCTATAACTTTTAGCAAGGATGCCAAGTTATCACCTTGTTATGTGGGACCTTTTGAGATAGTAATCAAACCTGTAATCAAACCTGTAGCTTATCATTTAGCATTTCCCCTTCCTTTGTCACGAATACATGATGTTTTCCATATTTATTTTCTTAAGATATACATTTCAGATTTATCACACGTGTTAAATTGGAATTCCTTGTAGGTCCAAGACCCAGGAATAATCGTGGTTAAACCCATAAGAGTGCTTGAAACTCACTAGTTGCTTTCCCATATCTATTTGAATAGGATTGACTCTGTTGATTGATAAAAATGTGTGATTATATCTTTGTAATACAATAAGTATGCCAGTTTTGGGAAGATATTTATTTATTTTGAATAAACAGCCATATAATGCTTATTTTTGGAACTTAATTAATGCTGATATGTTTTTGACATATGGTAAGAAAAGTGAATAGGATGATTTTTTTCGTTGATGCAAACTGTTAGAAATGAGATAATCATTGGGACGATGATTCTTTTAGGAGGGAAGCTTGTAACACCCTTGACAACTAATATATTCCTCTTTTGCATTCAAGTGTTGACATGTGATTTTCTAGATAAAGATGTGTTCTTTTGACTGTTGAAGATCATGCTTGATAAGGATAAATATTTTATGTTCTTAAAATCATTAGACTGAAATTATATGGTTGTCAAGAATTCATTTTCACTTTGGAAAGATGAGATGCAATCTAGTTTTAAGAGTTGTAGACTTATTTCTTCTTTTGACTCATCCTTGGATCAATTTCAGTGATCCAAGGAATGTTTCAAGTCTTCTTCATAGACTGAATGGTAAAATTGACATTCAGTGGTTTAAGGAACATTGAAGACTAAATTTTATATGATACTAATTCTTGGTCTTGTTGCAACATGTGTTTCATTCAGTTGTATGTTTGTGCCCGGGTCTTTAGTGATTGATCTTAGAGGGACATTAAGGACTTAAGAAAAATTCAATTATTTGTGGAGAAGTTCAGACTCCTAAAAATCTAAGGACTATCCTAATGGTAACCTAAGCTAGGTAATAACAGTTATGTTCTAGCTATGTTTATTTATTGGAATTATTTTCTAACCTAAGCCTCTTATTCTTATTGTGGGTTTGGCATCCTAACCTAAGCATTACACTAAGAAAATAAGGGAAGAGTTACTAAGGGGATACTAAGCTATTTTAGCTACTACCTAATACTAAAGGGTTGTGATTTGAACCTAACCTGAGGTGGGAATTCTAATGACTAATGTTCTAAGGCCTATGTTGGTAACTGTTAAATTAACCTAAGTTCTATTTGAATCTAACCTAAACTAAAGGGAACCTAAGGGGGGCACATGACATAAGGGTGATGGTTCTAATGGAATTTAAATGATTTGAAAGGGGTTTAAATGAAGAAGTACTACCAGATTTGGTAGAAGGCCAGTGGACCTAGTGGAGGCCTACGTGGAAACTCCACTAACAGATGGAATTGTATTTTTGTGTTAATTTGGCATTCGCCAGATTTAGGAGATGGTGGCAAGGAAATATAAGAGGGAATTTTGGATTGAATCGCATTTATGAGCCTCAGTCTTCGCATGCAAACCATCTTGGAAACATAAGAGGCGGGTTTGTAGGAGGTCATTTGGTTTTTCTTGCATGACAGATTTTTCTCTGTATGGAGCTAATTGGTTCTTTGAACCAGAAATTTGAATTTCACTTCAAAGGTATTTTTGGTTTCTTCAGCCTAATTTTGATTGAAGGAAATTATTTGAGGTGAAGGAGGAAGAGATGTTTGATTTTTGATCTGTCTTGGAGGAGAAAAATAGTTGGAAGTTGGGCTGGAAGTCTCCTTCGATTTGGTGAAGAACTATCAAGCATGATAAGCTCTAACTATTAAAATTATTTACAGTTCTTCTAAATGAATCATTAGAAAAACTCTTATCTCATGAGATTCTTGTTTTCTTTCCTGTTTGGTTATTTTTCTTACTGGGTTTTATGGATCCTTGTGTGTTTGATTTGAATCCATGGCAAAATGGTATTGTTTGGAAACTAGCTTTCTGTGCTAATTTTTACGACCTACATGTAAATAAAAATGGTATTAGAACTTGTTATGTATCTCTGTTTTACTCTCTAGATCTTGTACTTGATGGTTATGTGCATTGAACTGACTTTCGTGAAAATAAAAGCATATAAGCTTAGGGAAACTTGGGATCTATTTTTATTGCTTCTGGGTTGTGATCTTTGGATGTAGACTCAAGTTAAAACTTTGTGTTTTGTTTAAGATTGTGTTGGAGCTTCGCTTTGCTTAGAATCAGTGTTTATAAAAATCGTGCTTGTTGAACTATTTCTTGGAGTTCATTTTTAGCACTATATACACATTATCTTATTAGTATAGTTCTGAATGTTTGTGTTCGAAGCTTAGGTTTGTCTCTGTAATAATATTTAACACTTGAGTGTTATGGACTCATATTTGGGTCGATTCATTTGAACCTTTCTTGGTATTTTGTATTGGGTTATTCTGTAGTAATGAATAAGTTATAGCTATTTACTGGAGTGAATACTCACTAGAGAAATGTGTGGGAACTTGTTTGAGTTGTTTAAATCTCTCTTTTGAGCTTTGAAACTAGAAACGTCTTCTAATGACTATTCTAATGATGTATATTCTAATGTATTGTATATTCTTGTTGATGTATATTCTAATGAATGAATATGCAATATTGTTATCCTAGAAAGGAACAGGTAACTCATGTTATTATCTGATCTATTTTCTCTAATGTTATAGGATTGGGTTGGTTTTATAATGGTTCTTGCTTAGGATATAGATGAATCATCCCTGAAGGAACCATGTTGTATACATTTATTTTGTCTCTTAGAAAAGATAAATTTGGTATTCTATTAGGATAGAATTATGAAATAATGGGATGGCAGGTTTGGTAGTTTGTTTTCCCAGCCATTCATAGTATTAAAAGAACTTTAAGATCTTACAAAGATATTGTTTATCATATTCTGCTTTTCTCTTTAAAAATGATCTTGAATTATTAAGTACTTCCTTTCTTTTTTTTATCACTTATGTTGATTGTATGATGATTTAATTATCTCATTAAAGCAATGTTGCTTTAATGATATAATTAGTGGAATGCACTTTAGTTTAATGATTAGTGCTTATCATACTCAGTTCATTGAACTGACCCGTGCTAGATATTTTTGTAGATGGATGACTTAAGTGGTAAAAGAAGGCAAAAAATTATATGATGCATTGGCTGATATATGTATAATTCTTAGTAAAGAATTTTGATTCATTCTTATCTTGTATTGTAAAGAAAATTTGTATACTTTATAAAATGAAGGTTGTTGTTATACAGTTTCCTTAAGGGCATAGTCTTGTAAATTTTATAAGTTGTAATGATGAATTGCAAGTTGTGTTTTATTTGCATGGGTTGTGAAAAATTATCTCGTACTTTTATAAAGAAGATGAAAGTTTCATCATGTTGATATTCTTTATATTATGTTATGCTTATCTTGTTATCTTTGATAAAATGGATAATGGGAATTAGTTCAATTTCCCCTATAGAAAAGTAACTTGTTGAGTTGCATAATATGATGTGTTTATCTAAACAAATTAACATAATAAGGTGATGCATAATGAACATGCATTAAGAAATATGGACATTGGGAATGATATACCCTAATACTTAATCATGTAGAGAAAGATTTTCTCTCTCTCAAACGAATATAAATCTTAAAGGTCTGGAAGTATGATTACTATATATTAGACTTCATTTAGTATGAAGTCTACTTTATTTAGTTATATGCAGTTGTTAAACCTTTCTGAAAGTTAAAGAACATTTAAAAAGAAACTTATGATATTACTGCCCTATTTTGGTTAATTACTGGTTTAATTGAGAAAATGAACATTAAAAGAAACCATAAGTTTAACAAAGTTCTTAAATACTCAATTGATACAAATATACAATAAGAACTTATGGCGTGTTACATTTGGGTTTAGCAGGATTGCTGTAGTCAAGACATAATCCAAATTAACAATCTCCTTGGGGTATGTACATCTCGATGAGGTAGTTTCTATAGGATGTTCACACACGCCAACTACAGGGATGTAATTTCAAGAAGACTTGGGTCTTCTCAAGAATACAATGTTGTAGTTGACATGTGGCATCACCCTTCCACATTGAACATCCAGATCTACACACAATAAGAACTCGGTCTTGAACTTAGTTTCTCTCAAGGTCAGGATAGTGAGCATATTTAGGATAGGAATTAGCTCCCAATGGCTCAGGGTACCTTAGCACATATGGTTGACTTAGGTCAACCAAGTATTCCCATCTACCCTAAGCCATTGTGAGAATATTCCTATAATAAGTTATGTTTCTATCTAGGGCTAGGGTTAAACCTGGGGCAAGTGGACTGACAATAGTCAGTAAAGACCAATCATGATAATAGAGGAGTGAGGTGAAGGATGTATTCCAATATGATGAGTATGTCATCTAGGAATAGTGACATACACATTATGTTGTAAATCTTTGGCCAAAGTATCACAAGCTGTTGGTTGCATTAACCTATGTCCCTAAGTTTAAAACAACGTGATATCAAATGAATATTGGTAACAGATATTCAGATATGTTCTTTAAAAAGTATCACTCAGTACTCCAGTGTAGGGTAGAAAGACTAAGTATACGAAGTATACGATATGTATTCAATACATAAGATAACATAAATAGATGGGTAGCTTACTGAGTTATGGAATGAATAGATTGGTGTATCACGCAGAGTCATTACAGCTACATATGGTTATCTATTTGAATTTGATTGGCATGGAATGATTTTGTTGTATAATACTTTATTTAGAACAGTGAACATTATATATAAAAAATTTTTTTCCCTTGTTTCTAAAGTATTAAAATGGGAATGTTACATCTTGGTATCAGAGTTAAAGGTTACAACTCTTGGACCTATTGTGTCCATAATCTGATGAAACTTAAAATTTTCTTGTAATAAAAAATGGTGAAAACAAGAGGAAATGTTGCAAATAACCCTCCACCCTGAGGAAGGAGCAGTAACTACTTAGAAACTCGATGAGATCCTTGCTATCCTGTTGGACACAAGAGATCATTTGGCTGTACTTGAACAACAAGTAATGGGTAATGAGGAGGAAGAAGAAGCTGATAACAATAAAGAGCCACCTCCAGGGGACAACGCCAATGTGGGTGTTGATAATAGCAATGTTAACATACCTGTATTCAGCTTGAGAACAAAAAGGCTAGGCTAGATGCTGAACTCACTAATGACATAAAAAAGGATAAGTCCACCCAAGTTTGATGGCACCACATTAGGAGATGGAACTGATAATTGGCTTAGCAAAATGGAGAAATACTTTGCAATAATTAATTTCTCAGAAGAAACAAAGGTGATATGGGGAGCATATAAGCTTTCTCACGAAGCATCTTTGTGGTTGGAGAGCCATAAGGCTGAGTTGAACATTGATGAATCCAATATCACATGGGACCAATTTAAAGGTTACTTTAGGCAACGATGGCTGCCAAAAATCTACTATGATCAAAAAATGACTAAATTCTATAACTTAGCTCAAGGAAAGCTAACTGTAACAGAGTATTGGGAGTGATTTACAAAACTCTTTAAGTATGTGCCTCAGTACCAAACTGATGAGAAGTTCAGGATACATAAATTCATCATGGGATTGAATCCTATTATAGTGGAGGGGTGGATGTTCATAGCCCAACCACGTTGGAAGGGATTGTTGAAAAAGCCATAAGGCAGGAACATAAATTAAAGGAAATTTCTGCTCATAAGGAGGAAGTAAGGAAGAAAAATTTCAACTCATCTTCATCATCTCTTGAACCCAAGAAAGGACCATGGAAGAAATTTGTGAATGAAAATTAAGTTTTAATCTAATACTAATAAGAAAGTAGCAATAAATAAGTTTACTGGTAATGCACGGAACAACTTTTCTAAGAACAATAATAACGGGCAGAAGTACTATGGGGGTCAGAATTATAACTCTAAGGCTGGAAATAAACCTGAGCCTAGGAAGGGACCTGTAGAAGGCTGTTATAACTATGGCAAAGATCATTACGTGAATCAATATCCTTTGAAGAAGAATGATCGTAATCAGTAGCACAAGATACATGCTGTAGTAGCTGACAAGCAGGATGAGAAACAAGCCACACCCATAGAAGTTCCAGGTAAGTTATGTGGCTTACCTATAACTATTTTTTTTATACCGGAGCTACTGAATGTTTTCTTTCTAGTAAATTAGCATCGAAATTAAAAAGGAAAGATGGAAACATGGATTGTACAGTATGCGAACAATGCTGTTCATCATGGTGAATATGTGTCTTTTTGGAGTAGTCCTTGATTTACCTAACTTTTCTAGTGAGGGTTGATATTTATGTTGCACCTTTGGGGTCTTATGATGTAATCATAGGTGTTAATTGGCTAGCATAACATAAAGGATAAAGTGGACTATTTTGAAAAACACATTAGTTATTTAGATGACCTGCAGAAACCAACAAAGATTTAGGGTGTGAAACGTGAGATTTATGTTAGAAAAACTGGTCAGCTATGCAACTTAAAAAGGCCAAAAAATAAAGGATCTACCTTATATGCAGTAAAAATTACTGAATCAACAGAAGAGAGCAGTGATATTATCGAATGATATCCACTGTTACGATGACTTCAGTGATGTATTTTTTAAAGAATTGCTAGGTCTTCCCACCCAAAAGGGAATTTGATTTCACGATTGAGATCAAGCCTGGAATTGAACCTATTTCTAAAGCACTGTTTCAAATGACTACTACACAATTAGTAGAGCTTAAGGATCAGTTGCATGAAATTTTGTCTAAAGGTGTTGATTAGACCAAGTGTTTCACCTTGGAGAGCACCTGTAATTTTTGTGAAAAAGAAGGATGGAACCCCTTAGATTGTGCATTGATTACAGAATGTTAAACAAATAAACAATCAAGAATAGATACCCCACCTCCCTAGGATTGATGATTTATTTGATTCAGATGCATGGAGCATCAGTATATTCTAAGATAGATTCTTCGATCTGGATATCATCAATTGCGAATTAAGGATGAGGATATTCATAAAACATCTTTCAGAACAAGATATGGACATTATGAGTTCACAGTTTTATCTTTTGGATTAACTAATGGACCTGGAGCATTTATGAATTTAATGAATAATATCTTTCAATAATACTTGGACAAATTTGTGCTCAGTATATCTTGGATGACATTCTCATATATTCAAAAAGTATTGAGGAACATCATGACCATTTGAAGATAGTTTTAGGAATATTAAGAAAGAGATGGTTATTTGGTAAGTTGTCTAAATGTTCTTTCCTATGACACAGAAGTACACTATTTGGGACATGTAATAAGTAAAGAATGGAATTGTTTTATATATCCTTCAAAAATTATAGCTATAACAGAGTGGCCTACACCTAAGAAGGTACGTGAAGTTAGAAGCTTCATGGCACTTGTTGGTTACTATAGGAAATTTGTAAAAGATTTTTCTAAGATAGTTACACCAATAACTTCCTTACAGAAGAAAGGATAAAAAGTTTTTTTGGAGTGAGAAATGTGAAATTACTTATAAAACCTTGAAGGAACAGTTAACTTCAGCACCTATTCTTGCAGTAACAAATCCTAAATGGAGATTTTATGGTGGTAACTGTGATCCAAAACCGAGGGGTTTCAGACTTAAGGAACAGATTAACAAATGTGCCAAATGAATTGCAAAACAACTATCTCTGAAAAGAGATGTAAATTACTCAAAGACTTCAAAATACATCAATTATCTCTGCCAAGAGATGTCTATCTCTTCTTCCGGTTACATATGTATTTATAATAATTTTATAAATACGAAAGGACACCTAGAAAGATGTGGAAGGTCACCAGTCTCGAGGGAGATGAGGTGTTTCATCTTCCAAGACTTACATGTGCACTAATTTTGCGAAACATACTATTTTTAGAATTTACTATTTTTAGACAGTAGTACAAAAATCACAATTTGGGCCCCTTAAACGTGGATTTCGGGGGTCAAACATTGCCGAACAAAGTTCGGCACCTTCTCATCACATTCTACGCATTCCAAGCTTTCCGTTGCCTTTTGAACGGAGTCAATCGGAGCTACGGTGCAAAAGTTATGGTCCCTGGAAGTTGCGCCACTAGAATTGCTGCCTGGATCAAATTGATGCATCAGGTTAAGGTCTAGGAGGTATTTTGTTACAAAACGGTCATGTAATAGCTTATGAAAGTAGAAAATTGAAGTTACATGAGTTGAATTATGCTCCACATGATTTAGAGCTTGTTGTCATTGTTCATGCACTACAAGTTTGGAGACATTACCTACTTGGTAAACCTTTTGAATTGAAAATTGATCACCTTGGACTGAATTATATCTTCACTCAGCCAAATCTTAATGTAAGACAACAAAGGTGGTTAGAGTTTTTGTCCAAATATGATTTTGACATTAGTTATATTAAGGGTAAATAAAATAGAGTGGCAGATGCTCTAAGTTGTAGGAAGCACATTTTTGCTCTTATAACGTTAAGAAATTAGTTTAAGGATGAAGTAAAATGTGTAATGGAATCTAACTCTTACTTTCAGCAAGTAAAAGAAACACTTGCTGCAGATTTGAATGATTTGAGGTATAAAGGTTTTTGCTTTGATAAAGAAAGAATCTTACGATTTGAAAATAAAGTCTATGTACATTCGCTAAATGATTTGAGAAAGAAATTGTTACCAGAATTTAATAATTCACATTTTTCTAGACACCCTGACATTACAAAAATGCTTGTTGATATAAAACAACAATATTTCTAAAAAGGAATGAAAAAGGATGTTCTGGACTTTATGACAGATTGCCTTGAATGTCAACATGTTAAGGCAGAACATATGCACCAAGCCGGTTTATTGTATCCTCATAGCATACCGAAGTACAAATGACAAGTAATAAGCATGGATTTAGTACAAGGGTTACCTATTTTGAGAAGTAAGCATGACGTTATTTTAGTAGTTTTGGATAAACTAACAAAAGTAGAAAATTTTATTACTGGGAATCTGAAGGATGAAACTCCTATGTTGGCAAGAAGATTTGTACATGAAATTTTCAGATTACATGGAGTATCTAAGTTAATCATTTCAGATAGAGATCCTAGAATGACGTCAAGATTTTGGCAAATGCTTAATGTAGCTTTAAGGACTAAGCTGAATTTTAGTTCTGTGTATCATCTAGAAACAGATGGATAGACTGAAAGGGTAAATCAAGTTTTAGAAGATATGTTACGGATGTATTGTATGGATCAAAAATATAAGTGGGAAGAGTACCTTCCATTAGTTGAATTCACATATAATAATACATATCATGCTTATCTTAAGATGACACATTTCAAGGCATTATATGGAAGAAAATGCAGAACCCCTGTTAGTTGGGACAACATAAAGGATAGAGAAGTAATTAGACCTGAAATTCTTACTTAAATGGAACAAGTTAAATTGATTCGTGAATGCTTGAAAGAAACAGTAGATAGGAAAAAGAGTTATGCTGACTTAAAGAGGGTTGATAGGAAATTTGAACTTGGTGAGAAAGTCTTTCTTCAGCTTAAACCGAAAAAGAGTTCTATAACTTTTAGAAAGGCTACCAAGTTATCACCTCGTTATGTGGGACCTTTTGAGATAATTGAAGTAATCAAACCTATAGCTTATCATTTAGCATTACCTCCTGCATTGTCACGAATACATAATGTTTTCCATATTTCTTTGCTTAAGAAATACATTTCAGATCTATCACACATGTTAAATTAGAATTCCTTGTAGGTCCGAGACCCAAAAATAATTGTGGTTAAACCCATACGAGTGCTTGAAACTCGCTAGTTGCATTTAATAAATCATTAGATAAGTCAATGAAAGGTCTAATGGGACTAGTTTAATGAAGAAAGTGCAAGTTGGGAAAACCTTGAGGATATGAAAACTACTTTCCCATATCTATTTGAACAAGATTGACTCTATTGACTGATAAAAACATGTGATTTTATCTTTGTAATATAGTAAGTACGCTAGTTTTGGGCAGATATTTATTTATTTTGAATAAACAACTATATAATGCTTATTTCTGGAACTTAATTAATGCTGATATGTTTTTGACATATGGTAAGAAAAGTGAATAGGATGATTTTTTTCCTTGATGCAATTTGTTAGAAATGAGACAATCATCAGGACGAAGCTTCTTTTAGGAGGGAAGTAAGAAACACCTTCGACAACTGATATATTTCTGTTTTGCATTCAAGTGTTGACATGCGATTTTCTAGATAAAGATGTGTTCTTTTTACTGTTGAAGATCATGCTTAATAAAGATAAATATTTTCTTCTCTTAAAATCATTAGACTGAAATTATATGGTTGTCAAGAATTCATTTTCACTTTGGAAAGATGAGCTGCAATCTAGTTTTAAGAGTTGCAGACTTATTTCTTCTTCTGACTCATCCTTGGATCAATTTCAGTGATCCAATGAATGTTTCAAGTCTTCTTCATAGACTGAATGGTAAAATTGACATTCAATAGTTTAAGGAACATAGAAGACTGAATTTTGCATGATACTAATTTTTGGTCTTGTTGTAACATGTTTTCGTTTAGTTGTATTTTTGTGCCCAGGTCTTTGGTGATTGATCATAGCGGGACATTAAGGACTTAAGAAAAATTCAATTCTCTGTGGAGAAGTTCAGACTCCTAAAAATATAAGGACTATCCTAACGGTAACCTAAGCTAGGTAATAATAACTATGTTCTAGATATGTTTATTTATTGGAATTCTGTTCTAACCGAAGCCTCTTATTCTTATTATGGGGTTGGCATCCTAACCTAAGTGTTACACTAAGAAAATAAGAGAAGAGTTACTAAGGGGATACTAAGCTATTTTAGCTACTACCTAATACTAAAGGATTGTGATTTGAACCTAACCTAAGGTGGGAATTCTAATGACTAATGTTCTAAGGCCTATGTTGGTAACTGTTAAATTAACCTAAGTTCTATTTGAATCTAACCTAAACTAATGGGAACCTAAGGGGGTCACATGACATAAGGGAAACGGTTCCAATGGCATTTAAATGATTTGAAAGGGGTTTAAATGAAGAAGTACTTCCAGATTTGGTAGAGGGCCAGTGGACTTGGTGGAGGTCTACGTGGAAACTCCACTAATGGATAGAATTGTATTTTTGTGTTGATTTTGCATTTGCCATATTTAGGAGGTGGTGGCAAGGAAATATAAGTGGGAATTTTTTATTGAATGGCATTTATGAGCCTCAGTCTTTGCGTACAAACCGTCTTGGAAACATAATAGGTGGGTTTGTAGGAGATCATTTAGTTTTTCTTACATGGCAGATGGAGCTAACTTATTCTGCAAACCAGTAGTTTGACTTTCACTTCAAAGGTATTTTTTGTTTCTTCGGCCTAATTTTGATCGAAGGAAAGTATTTGAGGTGAAGGAGGAAGAGATGTTTTATTTTTGATCTGTCTTGGAGGAGAAAAAGAGTTGGAAGCTCATATAGAAGTATCTTTTGATTTGGTGGAAGAACTATTATTCATGATAGAATCTAACTATTAAAATTCTTTGTGTTCTTCTAAATGAATCATTAGAACAACTCTGCTCTCTTGAGATTCTTGTTTTCTTTCCTGTCTAGTCATTTTGCTTGCTGGGTTTTATGGATCCTTGTGTGTTTGATTTGAATCCATGGAAAAATGGTATTAGAACTTGTTTTGTATCTTTTTTTTACTCTCTAGATCTTGTATTCGATGGTTATGTGCATTGAACTGACTTTTGTGACAATAAAAGAATATGAGCTTACTGAAACTTGGGTTCTATTTTTATTGCTTCTTGGTTGTGATCTTTGGATGCAAACTCGAGTTGAAAATTTGTGTTTTGTTTAAGCTTGTGTTGGAGCTTTGCTTTGCTTAGAACCAGTGTTTAGAAAACTCATGCTTATTGAACTATTTCTTGGAGTTCATTTTTAGCACTGTAAACGCATTATCTTGTTAGTATAGTTGTGAATGTCTTTGTTCGAAGCTTAGGTTTGTCTCTGTACTTCTGCTTAACACTTGAGTGTTATAGACTCGTATTTGGGTCAATTCATTTGAACTTGTGCTGGTATTTTGTATTGGGCTATTCTTTAGTAATGACTGAGTTACAGCTCTTTACTGGAGTGAATACTCACCAGGGAACTGTGTGGGAACTTTTTTGAGTTATTTAAATCTCTCTTTTGAGCTTTGGAACTGGAAACATCTTTAGGAATGTTGAAATTCTATCTTATTTTTTACTGTATCAACTTCTTGATATAGTATGAGTTTGGGAATTTGAGGAAGTGTTATCTCCCCATTGTTTGGAAGAAACCCACATCTGGGTTAACTGTATTAGTTTGTACTGAGGCACCGCTACTGTAATTTTGTTGTTGTGAAGTTCTATCTTAATGTTCCATTCTTGTTGGCTTGGAATTTAAGACTGAGACAACTTCTATATTGGGATTTTTTTATTCTAGCTCTCCCTCATTTATGTCTCTTTGACTAAATTGGGTCTTAATAGTAGATTTGGTTTATTACCTTAGACATTGATATGATTAGAAAGGATCCCTTCTCTATTCTGTTGTATTGAGTTTGATTCCTTTGAATAACAACACCAATCCGACACTATGATAATTCTTCACCGGGAACTCCTCGTGCTATGATTATTTACTAATGCACAACTTTTAGTTTGGTGGATGTAATTTGGAAACACAACAACAAACATAACAAAAGAATACCATAGACTATGATAAGAAGGAATGATGATAAATCTGAAATATTAGTGTAAATTATAATATCAACATGAAATTATTACAATCTCACCCATGAGGTACTTCAAGTGTTACTGACTTCACTTGCCTTCCAACAATAACTATGGGAGAAACTTCACAATTACACCTCTTAATGGCTTCTTTAACACACCTTCAAAATGATGGCTTCCTTTACACACTTACTCATACAATATTTCTCACTACTTCCTTCTTTGCTAAATGAGGGGGGTGGCCTCTCTATTTATAGAACTTTCAGGCTTATCCATCTTATCTCTAAGATAGGATAAGAAATCTACTCTGACGAATCATATTCCATACCTTAACTCTTATTTGTACATGTAAGCTTATCTTTTAAGATAAGATAAACCTTATCATTTCACATGGGTTCCACATTTTTAGACTTTTTACAAATAAAATACACAAAATATTTATGACCTCACTCCTTGTCCTTATTACCAATATAATATTTCTAATTCCTAATCATGTAGACCCTACTTCTCTACTTACCCTAACTTTGACATTTTAACATTACTGAACCATTTACGAAAAATATTTACTTTTTACCACAACATTCCTATTGTACTTTTGACTATTACCGTACTATACATTATTGGTGGCATCGTACCAGTAGCGCTGTTATCTTCTATCAGACGCTACTACTAATTATACTTAACAACATCCTATTCCTAATACATACATTAATGAAATAGAAATTACTGAGGAAAATTTTAGTGTCGACATCTTCCCCCTTCCTAGCTTCTACTCCATCCTCGGAGTAAACTATTCTGGTGCTTGGAAAATCTTTAACTTGTCGTGTTTGACCCATTTCATAATGGGAGTGCCATCCAATTCCTCCAGTCGGTATGTACCATTTTCACGCACAGCTGCTATTTTGTAGAGCCCCATCTATTTTGGAAGAAATTTTCTCTGTCTTCTTTTTTTGTATCTGGAATCATATACTAGAACCAAGTCATTCACATGAAATGGAGACCAACTAATCTTTTGATCAAAGTATTCCTTCTGCTTCATTTTCTTCTTATAGCTTGTATCCTTCGCTATTTCCCTCTTTTCCTCTAGCAAATGAAGATGTACCAACCTTTCTTTTACTAAATCACTTTCATCCATCCTTTCATTTTTCATAACTCTCGCAATGGGAATATCAAACTCAATAGGAAGAATTGGATCAATGCCATAAGCCAACTAAAATGGGGAGTATCTATGTTGCTGACTTTGATGTTGCCCTATATGTCCACAATACTGCATGAATCCTTTTATCCCACTTATGTACCTGCAAGGCTGCATCTTTTGCTAGAATTTGACACAACACAAAAAATTGTTCATTCCACCTGTCCATTTGTTCTTGTCTTGTATGTTGTTGCCTTCCTGTGCTTAATAGAAAACTTGTTGACTAGGGCTTCTACCACCTCATTAATGAAGTGGCTTCCTTGATTTGTTACAATTTCTAATGGGCAACCAAATCTGGTGACAATGCGTTCATATATGAACCTTGCCACTTCATCCATGGAAGTTGTTTTCAATGGCCTAGCTTTAAACCACTTAGTTAAATAATTTGTGGCAACTACAATATACTTATTTTGGTGTGGGGTAGTTGGAAGTGGACCTACAATGTCTATTCCCCACTTTTTAAAGGGACCAAGTGGAAGAATAGGGCATAATGGAGCTGATGAAGTCTTACGGTTACCATGTGTTTAACAAATATCACATGTCTTACAATAATTATAACAATCTCTAAAAAGAGTGGGCCAGTGATAACCTGCATCCAAGATCCTTCTTGCTGTAAGTTGTCCAAGAGAAGTGTCCTCCACATGTACCATTATGGAATTATTCTATCATCTCCTTCCCTTGATCACGTCCAACTCCCCTCTTGTACTGTCCATCAGGTCCTATTCGAAATAATACTCCATACAAAATAGAATATGGATGACTGGCTTGAGTAATCTTCCTCTTAGTCTTTACATTTGCACCATCAGGAAACTTGAATTCATTCAGATAATTCCAAATATCTATGTATTCACTAGGGATTGTGTCAAGGGATAATAATGCTACATCTGGGAAATCATCATCATCACAAGATGAACCTAAACCATCATAGGCTCGAGAGAGTGCATCTGCATTGACATGCTTCTTTCCTGTCCTATCTATAATATCAAATTCAAATTCTTGTAGCAAAATTATCCATCTTGCTATCCTCCTTGACGGGTTAGGCTTATTTACAATATATTTTAGAGCCTGATGATCTGTTACAACTATAAATTTCTGCCCTAGCAAGTAATTTCTAAACTTCTTTACAGCAAAAATGATAGCTAGAGCCTCTTTTTCAGTTACAGTATAATTTACCTCAGCACTGCTCATTTGTCTGCTCCCAAAGTAAATTGGATGTTCATTCCCATTTTCATCCTTTTGGCTCAAAGTACTTCCTAGTGCTGCATCTGAGGCATCGGTGTACACAATGAATGGCTTGCTCCAATCTGGATTCTTTAAAACAGGTGAAGACACCAGGGCTTCCTTCAGTTGTCCAAAAGCTTCATGCGCCTTATTTCCTGGTTCATAAGTAACATCCTTCTTCAAGAACTGGGTTAGTGGCTGTGGAATCTTTGAGAAATTCTTGATGAACCTTCTATAGTAACCCACATGGCCTAAAAATGATCTCAACTTACTTCTATTCATAGGAAATGGTAACTCTTTGATTTTTGAAACTTTATCAGGATCAGTACCAATACCATCTCTGGATACAACATGCCCTAACAAAATGCCTTTAGAACATCCAAAGACACACTTTGTAGGGTTTAGTGAGGCTTGTGCTTCATCTAACCTTTGAAATGTTGTCTCCATCTGGTGCAGGTGGTCCATCTTGCTCCCATAGATGCAAAAATCATCTAGAAATACTCTGATGAAGTTTCCAATGTAGGGTTCAAACACCCTATTCATCAAACGCTGGAACGTTGCCAGAGCATTACACAACCCAAAAGGCATAACTCTATAAGAAAACGTTCCCCAAGGAGTGGTGAACATGGTCTTCAGCTAATCTTTCTCCGCTATACGAACTTGGTTGTATCCACTATATCCATAAGCAAAACTATAGCATTCCTGGCCAGCTACTTCATCCAAGATCTGATATGAGAATGGAAGAGGGTAATGATCCTTCTTTGTTTCCTTATTGAGATTCCTATAATTAACACAAATGCGTAGCTTCCCATTCTTTTTTATTGAGATCACAATGGGAGAAACCCATTCTGAATTCTCCACAGCAAATATGAATCCTGCATCAAGCAACTTATCTATTTCTTCTTTTACAGTCTTGGAAAAATTAGGATTCATTCTATATGGCATTTGCTTTATGGGCTTAGCACCATCTACCAGCTCAATAGAATGTTCTACCCAACTTACTTGATGGAGTTCCTTGTAATCAAAAGTGAATAGGTGTATGTACCTTCGAAAGAGCTGGAGGTAGGATTCCTTCTCACTCTCCATCACAGCATCACCAATCTTTATTTGTTGGAGACAATCATCAACTTCTTCTTCAGATAATTTTATGGGTTCATGAGTCAGTGTGACTGGAAGGATATCCATGACCGAAACATCAACCTCACTTTCTTCATCTTCTGTGTCCACCTCACTAGTACTAGAGTAATCAGAGGATGTCCAATCATCAGTTTCATCACTTGAATCCACAGGTCATGTCTTATGATGCCGAGGGATCACGTTTATCTTCACCCTCTCTCTACCATGTCCAAGTGTCATGAATCCTTCATTCCAGTAGTTTCTTGCATGAAATCTCCTTAGTCATGGTCTTCCCAACAACATTGGGTATGCAACAGTACCATTTTTCATCACCTGAAAGTCTACCACACATACAACACCCATAACAGATATTGCCACATTTGAAACAACACCTTCTGGTTTAGTTTTTCCCTTATTTAATGACCTTAACATAAGTGTTGAGGGGCGATCAATTTTTAAACCCAACATATTCATTACAGACTCGGTCATTACATTAACTGCAGCACCTCCATCAACTAAGACATCATGAATTGAAATACCATTACATAATACCTCAGCTTGTGGAGCGTAGGGATCTGCCTCTGCCTCCAAAATAGGGACCTCAACCTCCTTCCTTCATCGAGCATTGAGTCCACTTCGTAACTCCCGCCTCTTCTCAGAAGACATAGCCAAGAGTTGACCATATGTAATATTTTTAGGCCTTTTGGATAGATCTTCTAAGATGGAGTATGGTCCTTGTCCCTGTGAAATCAGAAAATCCTGCACACCCAACTTTCTTCTCCTATGTTTCTTACTAGTTTATCCTTTCATCTTCTTAGGATCATTTCCATCTTGGTTATCTTTTTCTTTCTTTATTTTTGTTACAAACACATCTGCTTCATTATTTATGCTCTTATCTACTACATCAAAAGAATTCATAGGTGCTTTTCCTTTATCATTATCTCTTATACCAGATGTAGAAGCTCTATCTAGACAATTATACTTATAATGACCCTTTTTATGACAACCATAACATACAACTTCAGAAATATTTCTTTTTGGACCTTATTTCCTCCCTGAGAACTAAATTCCTTTCCTTGAAGAAGATTAATAGTTAACTGACCCATCTTCTTGAGCAGATCTTCATACTCAATAGATGTACTAGGGAAAAGATTTGTGCTCACCGAGAGTGGTTGTGGATTCTGGACCCAAGGTGTTGGTGTAGGATCTACCTTGGCAACAATTTCTTTGGGCTCCTCTTCCATGCTTTCTTCTTGCCTTCTTGTAATCTCCTTTGCTTGTTCAATGGTAGCTGGGCGGTCATACTTCACTCGTTGTCTGATCTCTGGCTTCATCCCAAGAATGAAGTGCTTACAGAGGAGATTATCCACGACATTCATCAACCCATCCATTAATCCTTCCTTCTGGATCTGGGCATCGAGCTTCCTCCTTAGCTCTAGAGCATGAGCATGATAATCCCTTATCTTCTCCTTCTCTCCTTGGGATAGCTTTGTGATATCAATCATGAGATCTGCATATTTTTTTTGTTCACCAAATTCTTCAAGAAAACTTTCAGTTAATAAATCCCATGAATTTTTCACATTATCACCTAGTGTTTCAAACCACCTAAGGGCTGAACCATCCAAAAAGGTAGGAAAAAATTCAGTCCATTGTTCCCTTCTTATGAGGCCATTACAAATGCAAGATCGTTTAAACTCTTGAATGAAAGAGGAAGCATCTTCATTAGATTGGGCTGAAAAAATAGAATCTTCCCCATTTTCAAAAGTAACCACAGTGAAATACCAACCCACAAGTACAATCAACAAGAATTATGTGCACAAATAATTGGAATCACTATAATAGAAAGTGACTTTACACCTTTCTACAGTAAAATAGAAATGACCATGGTAAACTATGGTGAAACTTGACTTACTACTGTAAAAAATGACTTTACTGTGGTAAACACTATTCACGGTAAAAAGTGAAGTTACTGCGGTAAATACTATTCATGGTAAAAAGTGACTTTACCATGGTAACTACTATGCACAGTAAAAACAAGGTTACCCTCCAAATATTTTTTGACTAAGTGGGAATATCTCTCCAAAAAATCCACCAACGAGGAATGGTCCTGACAACAGAACCAAAATGTCAACACCAATCCGGCACGATGATAATTCTTCACCGGGAACTCCTCGTGCTATGATTATTTACTAATGCACAACTTTTAGTTTGGTGGATGTAATCTGGAAACACAACAAAAAACATAACACAAGAATACCATAGACTATGATAAGAAGGAATGATGATAAATCTAAAATATCAGTGTAAATTATAATATCAACATGAAATTATTATAATCTCACCCATGAGGTACTTCAAGTTTTACTGACTTCACTTGCCTTCCAACAATAACTATGGGAGAGACTTCACAATTACACCTCTTAATGGCTTCTTTAACACACCTTCAAAATGATGGCTTCCTTTACACATTTACTCATAAAATATTTCTCACTACTTCCTTCTATGCTAAATGAGGGGGGTGGCCTCATATTATCCATCTTACTCATAGAACTTCCAGGCTTATCCATCTTATATCTAAGATAGGATAAGAAATCTACTCTGACGAATCATATTCCATACCTTAACTCTTATCTCTACATGTAAGCTTATCTTTTAAGATAAGATAAACCTTATCATTTCACATGGGTTCCACATTTTTAGACTTTTTACAAATAAAATACACAAAATATTTATGACCTCACTCCTTGTCCTTATTACCAATATAATATTTCTAATTCCTAATCATGTATACCCTACTTCTCTACTTACTCTAACTTTGACATTTTAACATTACCGAAGAACTTACGACGAATATTCACTTTTTACTGCAACATTTCTATTATACTTTTGACTATTACTGTACTATACATTATTGGCGGCATCGTACCTGTAGCGCCGTTATCTTCTATCAGACGCTACTACTAATTATACTTAACAACATCCTATTCCTAATACATACATTAATGAAATATAAATTACAGAGGAAAATTGGTTCTCTTTTATTTGAGTTACTATCCTTCTATCCCTGGATTATGCTCTTCGTTTGAACTTTTCTGTACTTGAATCTCTTTTGAGATGGAGATTTATTTTGATCTGTTGGTCTACCTTGTTGAACCATTGATAAAATAATGTTGAGAATTAGTAGCCAAGAGGGTTCTATTTTTAAGTAAACTTATACTTATGGGTTTGACTGTTGTTTTCTGGTCTTACCTAGTTTTTGTGGAAAAGAGTAGGTTTGTCTCTTATACTCTTTATCTTTTGTGAAGATCATGAGTAGAGATTAACTCCTGTTTGGGGCTGCTAGGTTTTTGGACACTATTTTTTATTATTTGATTGATAACTTCTAACATGAAGAGTTGGAATTGGAATTGTAGATGTACTGTTCTAGTTTTCCTTACCTTCTTGTTTGGATATGGAACTATGTTGATGTATATTATAATGACTGAATGTGCAATATTGTTATCTCAGAAAGGAACAAGTAAACTCATGTTATTATCTGGTCTGTTTTCTCTGATGTTATAGGATTGGGTTAAGTTTATAATGGTTCTTTCTTAGGATATAGATGAATCATCCTTGAAGGAACCATGTTGTATACATTTATTTTGTCTCTTAGAAAAGATAAATGTGGTATTCTATTAGGATAGAATTATGAAATAATGGGATGGTAGGTTTGGTTGTTTGTTTTCTGGCCATTGACAGTATTGAAAGAATTTTAAGATTGTAGGTAGATATTTTTTATTATATTCTACTTTTCTCTTTAAAGATGATCTTGAATTATTAAGTACTTCCTTTCTTTTTGTTATCAATTATGGTAAATTGTATGATGATTCAATTATCTCATTAAAGCAATGTTGCTTTAATGATACAATTAGTGGAATGCATTTCATTTTATTGATTAGTGCTTATCATGCTCAGTTCATTGAACTGACCTGTGCTAGCTATTTTTACAGATGGACGACTTAAGTGGTAAAAGAAGGAAAAAACATATATGATGCAATGGTTGATATATGTATAATTCTTAGTAAAGAATTCTAATTCATTCTTTTGTTGTATTGTAAAGAAAAATTATATACTTTTAGAATGAAGGCTATTATTATATAGTTGCCTAAAGGGCATAGTCTTGTAAATTTTATAAGTTGTAATGATGAATTGCAAGTTGTGTTTTATTTTCATGGGTTGTGAAAAATTATCTTGTACTTTTATAAAGAAGATGAAAGTTCCATCATGTTGATATTCTTTATATTATGTTATGCTTATCTTGTTATCTTTGATAAAATGGATAATGGGAATTAGTTCAATTTCCCCTATAGAAAAGTAACTTGTTGAGTTGCATAATATGATGTGTTTATCTAAACAACTTAACATAATAAGGTGATGCATAATGAACATGCATTAATAAATATGGACATTGGGAATGATATACCCTAATACTTAATCATGTAGAGAAAGATTCTTTCTCTCTCTCAAATGAATATAAACCTTAAAGGTTTGGAAGTATGATTACTATATATTAGACTTAATTTAGTATGAAGTCTACTTTATTTAGTTATATGTAATTGTTAAACCTTTCTAAAAGTTAAAGAACATTTAAAACGAAACTTATGATATCGCTGTCCTATTTTGGTTAATTACTGGTTTAACTGAGAAAACAAAAATTAAAAGCAACCATAAGTTTTAAAAAATTCTTAAATACTCGATTGATACAAGTATACAATAAGAACTTATGGTGTGTTGGATTAGGGTTTAACAGGGTTGCTGTAGTCAAGACATAATCCAAATTAACAATCTCCTTGGGGTATGTACATAAAGATGAGGCAGTTTCTATAGAATGTTCACACACGCCAACTATAGGGATGTAATTTTGATAATACTTGGGTCTTCTCGAGAATATAGCATTGTAGTTGACATGTAGCATCACCCTTCTGCATTGATCATCCAGATCTACACACAATAAGAACTCAGACTTAAAATTAGTTTCTCTCTAGGTCAAGATAGGATCAAATTTAGGATAGGAATTAGCTCCCAACGGCTTAGGGTACCTTGGCACATACGGTTGACTTAGGTCAACCGAGTATGCCCATCTACCCTAGGCCATTATGAGCATCTTCCTATAATAAGTTATGTTTCTATCTAGCACTAGGGTTAAACCTGGGACATGTGGACTGATGGTAGTCAGTAAAGACCAATCATGATAATAGAGGACTGAGGTGAAGGACGTATTCTAATATGACGAGTATGCCATCTAGGAATAGTGACATACACATTATGTTGTAAATCTTTGGCCAAATTATAACAAGCTGATGGTTGCATTAACCTATGTCACCAAGTTTAAAACAACATGACATCAAATGAATATTGGTAACAGATATTTAGATATGTTCTTTAAACATATCTTTCAATACCTTGTGTAGGGTAGAAAGACCAGGTATATGAAGTATACGATATGTATTCAATACATAAGATAACATAAATAGATCGGTAGCTTACTGAGTTATGGAATGAATAGATTAGTGGATCACCGAGTCATTACAGCTGCATATGGTTATCTATTTGAATTCAATTTGCATGGAATTAGTGTTCTGAATAATGATTTATTTAGAAATATGAACATTATATAAAAAAAATTAAAAAATTTCCCTTGTTTCTAAAGTCTTAAAATGGGAATGTTACACTGTATGCAGGAGAAGGTCTCCTGTATGTGAGTAATCTTTCACTCATTATGCAAACCTTTTATATCTTTACTAGACATTTAAATTTGTCTTCTTCCATTTTGTAAATTTTTTTGTAGATGAACCATCCTTTAATAAATGTTCATAATCCATCTCTTTCCATGCTATCTGATTTTGAAGTATAGAAACAAATGCATTCAGCTGGCTTTCCCCTACATACAAATTGATCATAAAGCCTGTATTCTTTTCTAGCAGAAAATTGTAGAGATAGTGTTGATAAATATTTTTTGGTACTTAGCAAATAACGTACATAAGGTTCCCATGGGAAGAGTAGAGTGCATTAAAAAGTGTAGGAAGATTGGAAAGGAAACAAAAGTTAGGAATAAAGGCAGATTCAAGACTTAGCCATTTTCACGATGAGGATCTATTCTTAGGGATAGTGTACGGAGCACACAAATTGTTCAAAGATTTTCATGATATACACATTAGCTATTTTTGGAGGATTGGCTATGAAACACTTTGCATGGATATAGGTTGAGAATAGATCTACTACTAGAAGCTAACTAAAAACAGTCTATTGTTAGCGCACATGTGGCTATTTTTTTAACGACATGTGGCTAATAATGGCATGCAACCTATTTTGGGATTAGATAAGTGGTGAAGGGAAAGTCCCCTCCCTTATAGAAAGGTAGTGAACTATGTATTATGATAGAGATATGAGAGCTAAGTTATTGTAAGGTTATGCTACTAAATCTTATGCATGCATGAACATATATTACTATTATTATAAGGAATCTTCTATGTATTATTGTATTTAATATAATGGGGGTTATTGGATGAATCAAGGTGGTAATAATGGTTATAGTTCATTAGTACATAAAGGGTTTCACTATGATTATTGTTTGATTCATGATACTTTAAGATCTAGATCTAGGAGATTCTCTATAGAATGTTAGATTAATTATGTATCTGAATGCTTTAAGTCTTCATCATGCTAACATCCTACAATAGAAACCTTAAAGAGGGGCTTGGTACCTTTACATGCTTTTGGTGAGTGCTCAGTCTAGGCTAAGTGATGTGCCTGTGTGCCTGGGATTTTTCTAGTGAATTCTAGGATGCATCATTGGTTCCATTACTAGGAGCTCTTTTTTAGTTTTTTTTAGGATGGTTTGAAATGAATACATACTGATTGACCCTAACAAGTGTTGAGGAGTGGATGCATGATTTGGAAGAAGAGTATGCACAGAGGCTCAATAATGGATCTGATTTTAACACACATGCATGGGTGGAAAAAAAATCTGAATGACAGTTTGTATGAGAGATTCTTTTCTATTTTTCTAGTAGAATTGTACGAGTGGCTGGTTGCTTATGTATCTAAACAAAATTGGAGGTATCACACACTTTTCTAAACATAGGAATAATTTTAGACCCTCTATGATGTTGACCTGATTTGGACTCACGCGGTTGATACATGGTTCTATGGTGTTTTGAACAATTATATCTTAGAGTACTCAATTTCCACTTATTCATGCCTAGAGGTAGATGAATTCCAATTTCTATGATATCCACGGGGAACTTACCTACAAGGCATTCCACTGGGGATCAAGATCCTGATGGTAACCTTAAATTTGGAGAGAAAACTGATGGCTAACTAAATCCCACCACACGTGGGGGTGGGAGCCATTTTGGTGAAAGATGGCATAACTAGTGGTAGAAAGGAAAAGAGAGGAAAGGTGGATTACGTATAATGAGGCACATAAGAAGGAGATAGAGAAGCAGCAGGATGTTGTAGAGCAAATGGTGGTGGAGAAAGATAGTTCAAGAAGGAGTTGAAGTTCACATAGAAGACGTGTAACTAGAGCCTCAAGAACTCCCCCATTTGGGAAAGCATGAAAGGGAACCATCCTCGGCCTCATGTAGAAGCACACCAGCAGAAATTTCCTTGGCCACGGGCATGCATCTGGATCCAACTAGAAACCTTGACCTTGCGCTTGGTTTTCTAGCATCTAACACAAAAAATAGTTAGCAAGCTAATTCAAGTAGTGGGAGAGTAGGAGTGAGTCTTATAAGAGGCATAGTAATGAAAATAAAATGAATTCATTGTTATATGGGAGTACCTTTATAGGTGTATCATCTGTACAAAATTTAGGCACATTTTTTTGGACTATCTTCTGCGAGTAGTATCACTTTGTAGACAATTAGGGTGTAATTTAGTACTACGGTTGGGACACATAGAAGTACATCCTCTGGTCTAACCCCAACTACACGTTCAGGATTAGGAGTTATAGGTATCTCAAGATTTGGTGGATTTGGTGGTTTTGGAGGTAGAGGAAACATAGGAGGTTCTAGATCAGGTGGGAAAGGTTCGCACCAACCCCAAAAAATTTACATGGAGATGTATCTTCATATTCTAGAGTATAGGGGCATAAAGTATGCTACTAAACATGTACACATGTGTGAAATAATGTGGTGTGTAAAGAAATCATGAATTCTGAGCATAGGGAAAGTCAATTTGCTACTACGTTACAAGGGAGTGCACATAGTTGGTACAAAAAGTTTGACCCTGATAAGACTTGCATAGACTACTCAGACTTACAAGATGTGTTTCTTAAATAGTTCCACATCCTTGAGTTTGAGTAGAAGACTATAATTACACTCAACGATATTAAGCAAGGCACTACTGAAAGTTTTAGAGAGTATGATGTTTGCTTCAAAATGTTGTTATCTAAGCTTTCTTATGATATTCATGCAAGCTAACATGCATAATGGTTTGTGGGAGGTTTGATTAGACCTTTTAGGAGGGCACTATCACATAAAAAATATACTGATCCACATGAAGCACTTGAAGCAACTTTACGCACTGAAGTAGTTGTAAGTATAGACATTGGGGTGAGCCCATTTTTAGAAGCATAGATCACAACTATGGAAAAGTAGTTGGAGAAACTATTGGTAATTTCAACACACAAGATGCGCATAGGAATTTGGTGCACAAATTGTGAAGTAGAAGGTAACACAAAAGATATTTTTCCCTGTAGATTAGTGTGCTCATTACTATTGGATTGTGAGATGTGTCATTTAAACCATGATGATAGCCATTGCCCATTAGTACAACATGTGATAATGAAGAACATTTTATGCTACTACAAAATTCGTAGGTCCATGACTCATGACATAGAAGAATTTCAACTGATTGGTTAGATCCATGATGTTATAGATATTAGTGTTCAATATACAAGATTTTTAGATAACTCTAAAGGTAATAATGAGCATTAGGATCAGGATCAGGATCACAATCAGGTGCACTATAATCAAAATGAAATGAATTTTAAAGGTAGTTGTGCCCAAGGATGAGGATGTCATGGTGGATTTGGAGGATGAGGCCATGGTGGTGGAAGAAGCAAGTTCCCCTCGTGGAACATTTTATACATGTGGATCTCTTGACCACTACAAGCGCGAATGTCCTCAAAATGTTGCATATTCTTTCTATGGAAATAATAATAGTTATGAGTAATGCTAGAACTTAGATGAGAATCTTAGAAAGAAACATAAACAATAAAAAAATGCATAGGGATGGTTAGGATACAACGTGTTGTGGACAATCAGTGGATACCTAAGTTGGAACTAGAATCCAAGGCATTGTAGGTAAAGATCACGATCCACTTTGAAGCAACACATGTGAGGGAAGAATTACATTAGAATCCTACCATCACTAAGGAGGAGGTTCTACATGCATGGTACCCAGATCCTACCCATCAGAAGGAGGTTTACCAAGAAACCATGGAGGTGCTCAGAAATCTTCAAGGGGAGATACAATATTTAAAAGAGAAATCACTGAAGATGGAGCAAAAAAAAGTATCAGAGATGGTCCAAACTGATATAGATGACTTGAGAGAAGTGTGAAAATTGTTGTGCCAAGAGAATATCATTCCAATGTTGGGAAATTAGTTAAAAGTAAATACTTTGTGCATAAGTACTGAGACTAGATGACAGATCCTACATGTAAATATTCCCCCTCATAGCCTAGATTATGACAAGGCAATAACTCTAAATGTTGTTGTGGATGGGTGGTTATTGAGTAATATACTGATTGATACAGGCACAAAAGTCAATGTTCTTACCTTAGATGCTTGGAAAAATGGGGAGACTGCCATTGCAGCCATCCTCTAATGTATTGTTCATGGCTAATCTGACTAAGGCCACTTCCATCAGAGTTTTGAAAGATGTGTATATTACCATGCAAGGAGACAAGTTCATAAAAGATTTTGAGGTTTTTAGAGCTGGCATAATTAGATAGCTTCCCATCTCTATTAGGGCATCCTTGGTGCTATGTAAATAATGTTGATCTTTGGTTTAATAAGGGTTATACCAATTTTGAAAATAGGGAGGAAAGAGTTATTATCCCTTTAACAGATGGAAAATCTATGCCCTATGTTGAGCCTTTGAGTGAAGAAGACCTGAAAATAATTTATGTACGTGTTATCTGGGATCCAGAGGTACTTGATCCAAGTAAAGAAGGAATCCTTTAGTGGGAGGATGTATAGTCTGTTATCGATAATTCAACTGTTGTTTGTGATAATTGGGCTCATAGCACTTATGAGTTGGTAGGGCACGAGGTAAAAAGCATATTTTCTAAGGGCAGAAAATTTTGCTATGTCAGGACAATAGGTAACAACTCGGTACCTTCTTACACTAGAGAAGGAGATCCTGTGGTGTTCTTGCATGTTATGGAGGAACTGTGGATAGACCTGCTGGAAATAAGGAGTATGTTAGTGTATGCACACCATGGGACAACGACACGTCATGGGTGGTCCATAAGGATAATCTTGTAAGATGGAATGAAATTCATATTTCTCTTTCCACAAGCTTCTTTAGGAGCAATGCACCTACTCATATCCACACTCATCATGGTAATAAACATGTTCAGAAGTATGTTCAGAAGTGTGAGATACTCTAGATAGATGGGTAGGAAGTTTTACCACCTTCAATCTAGGTGAACAAATTTTATTCCACTTTACAAGGTTGTGCAGGTGCTTGGTATGTCTATGTAGAACTCCATAGAGAGACTGGGAATTGGCAGGATTTAATTATAGGAATGACCCAGATGTTTTAATTTTTCTCTACCAATCCTCTGGTGGAAGAAGCATTAAAGGTCATAAAGTGCTTAACTATGGGAGATAGTGCAAAGGCTAAAGAAATCATTCACGAGTTGTTTGATGAAGGAGAATTAGGAGCATGTCTTGTTGAGGACATAGAGGCCGATGCAACACTACTTCAATGCACTTGCCTTGAAAAAGAAAAAAGGTAAAATGGTATACTTAGTGGATGATGAAGAAGTAGAAGATTTGGATATAAAACCACTCAACATGTAGGTGTGAGGTGTTAGACAGTGTTGTTTCACCATTTTCTTTATGGATTTTATGAAATAGATAAGGGTATGGGCCAAGGAGGAATTCCTGTAGTGGCGATCAGTTTGAATGTTGTTCCATGCATTCTGACATCTTGATCCAATGCTAACTATGAGAGATTCCTTCTTGCTAGGAGGAACTACCTGGAATAGAAAATAAGACCACAAAAGAGAGTTAAACAATATATGGCAGTGGATTGCCTAGCGTGTGGTAGATCTAAGAAGTACGATACTTCCTAGATGGTTGCCAATCCACTGTTTAATACAACTTAATGTGAGAAATAATGTAAGTAAACAAATTCCTATTGTAGTTGATATGATTTAGGTATATAATTCAAATACAATAAGAAAATCTAATATAACAGGCTAGGTTATAATCAGATCTGGAGGTGGGGTACTTGGTCAAGGTTTTGGTACTGGTTAGGGTCAGATTTTGGGTCACTTAGGTTGCTTGGGTGAAGATTCTTATTTTTTTTATTGATAGGATGGCTAAATACAGAGACCGGTATCAGGTAGATATAACCGATGATGGCTTAGAGGGAACCGACGACGGTCATGGGTAACCAACATCAGTACGGTTGGGATGATAGGAAATCAATAAGATCTGGTTGTGGAAATTGGTCTAAGGTTAGAAAAAGATGTAAAGGGGAATGGTGAGGTCTGTGGGGATATTAGAAACACTCAGAGATGTATAAAGGTTGTGTATAGATGATCTAATGCTATGGTGGTGAAGGGTTGAGTCTACAGGAAAGTGAATGGTGGGAGAATGGAGATGCTAATAGAAATGATAACAAAGATGAGAAAAATATTTAAAACATAATAAGGATGGAATGAAACAGGTGATAAACACACTTACTGATGTTACAGGTCCAATGGATGGGTGGTGGTGATGATTGACTGGTGGGATGGAGCTGCGTGTCGCGACGGTGCTTCCTAGAATGCTACCATGAGAGAAATACCTCTAGATCTATTTTGATAATGGGTATGACTTCCTAGATATGCTAAAGAGCTCTAATTATTTCTTTCATGCACGTATAACCTCTAAACAAGGTTTCTAGAATGGTTATATGGTAACCGACGATGGTTTAGGCTTACCGTCCTAGGTTGCCTAAAATAGCAGATCCTAGCTATCTTTTTGCCATCTTTGTTCATTGGCCCCGAGTCTAAATGTAACCTTGTACTTAGATACATGGGAAAGTGGTTAGAGGAAGAATAGGCATGTTCTTTTATGGTTTTACTAAGTCCTAGTTCATTAAGGTAAGTAGGGCTAAGTCTTAGTTATTTATGGAAGCATGTTATGAATAGGTTAATAGTGAGGTGTCTACATGAGGTGGTGGGGTGAGGTAGAAATTGGTTTTAATCAAGGGAATTAAATAATGAATGAAGTGAGGATGAGTATTAATTTAATTGTAAATAATTAAATTAATATTAATGTGGGGTATAAGGGTCATGGTTGGGTCAATGTGTTTAAGTTGGTTATTTGAAAGTGGACCAAGGGGAGTGTGACCCAATTTTAGTGTCCACATTTTCCCCCTTTTTGTTACGTAGATTGTATTGGTAAGTGATGCTAACAAAAATAGGAAGTGATTAACCCATGTGTGGGTAAAGGTGATCCCCCTCAAACTAGGCACTGATGAGGTGTAATACAAAATTGGTGAGTGGTTAGATAAAGGTATAGGTAGGTAAAGATAGGTGGGGAAAGTTTTGAGTATTGAGGGAAAAAGTGATGGTAAAATTAGGTAACAGGTTGTAGGTCATGGTTAGAATTAGGTCATGGGTAATGGTAATTAAATGCACACACACATATAGATTGCAACAAGGTACCAAGTTGAAGAGCTTATAAACTCTACATCATCCAAGGTCAATAGATTTATCCAAACAAGGGTGAAGTGATTCAGGTATACAAGGTATAGGATATGGTCGAGAAACATAATGTAGGTAAGGTGCAGGAAAGTTTAGGTATGCTTTGGTACACCAAAGGTTTGGTCAGGATAAATGACACGGTAATAGGAAAGGTATGGTTGTTAGGCTAAAACAACATGGGTAACAACATAACAAGGTATAGTGAGTAGATAAGGTCAATGGTCACACCAAGTAGGTCAAGTTCAAGAAAATAGGTCATGAAACCGGTGAGGCCAAGGTATAGGTAAAATATCATCTCCGAAGATGCAACAAAGGAAATGTAGGGGTAGGTTGGGTTTGTAGGTATGTTTCAATGGGTGACTAGAATGATAAAAAGTAGGTGAGCATGAGTTGCGAAAGGTGAAAAAGGGAGTGGGGTAATAGAACCTAGTTTGAAGTATGACCGATGCCAGTTGCATGTTGACTTATGATGGTTGGCTAGGGCACCAATATGACCAACACCGGTCAAAGTGGATTGGGATTAAAAAAGGAAAAATTATCTTTTTGTTGAATCATTTGTCATTTGACAATAGTAGAAAATGAAAAAGGAGTGGTGGAAAAGTGGAAAGTGATGGAGTGAAACAGAGAGTTGAGTTGGCTAGACTTAGAGAGGGTGATTGGTCATTTGATAGGCAGGTCCACGAGATCGGTGTGATTGATTTTATTGGGTGGAGGTGAGGAGGGAATTCAATGATGGAAGAGGTAGGAGAGGGATTGTGAGGACCACCAGTGTAGCAGCACGACATGAAACCACATAGACAATGTCGCAATGAGGTAGGATTATATCCCCTTTTACGTGTGGTAGGAAAATTTGTTTGTAAAAATGAGATTTGGGTAAAATGGGTTTTGGGGGGGAAAATTAAATTTAAATTGGGGAAGAAAATGGATGAAATAAGAATGAGGTAAGGTTGATGTATGGTAAGAAGGAGAAGGGTTGGGGTGAAGGGATATTTGAGGAGGGAAGGATAGATAGGGAGGTAGAGTATGGGATTTTTTTAGAGAAAACGGGTAGGTTTTCACAGATTTTTTCACCACGACAGTGACTGACATTGGTCAAGGGTTGGCTAATGTTGGTGGGAGTTAGCTGGTATCGGTCATGAATGAGGTGATTGATGCTGGTTTTGGGAGATTAGTACCAGTTAATAGGAACTAATTTCAGTCAATATTAGGGAAAACTAGGTTAGGAGATGAGATAGGGTGGGTGGGGGAGATAAGCCATGAGATAGGAAGATGGTGTTGATGGAGAAAATCATGGGTAAGAGGTATAAATAGGAATGAGTTGAGGGGTGTGAAATTGAGATGGGGGGAAAGTAAGTCATCAGGGTTGGGGTGGGGAGATAGGTCACACGTAGGGGAGTCTGGGGAATAGGTTGGGGTTCAAGGGTGAATTGGAGTATGGTCGAGGTCTAATGATGTTATGGTTTGTTGGATGTAGGAGAGGGACTAGTTAGGGATGTGGGATAGGGTACCATCCTTGTTATTAGTAGTATGAGGGAGCATGATAGCTGAGGAGTGGTGCCATGTGGTAGAGGTCATCCCAATTAGGGTTAGATGCTACCAACATTTAGTTCGGGAGCTGAGTTTGATGGTCACCCTCATCAGAATATGGGATTTAGTGACCAAGACATTTCATTTTCCAATAGGTGATATGACCGTCACCTTAGAGGATGTTTATAGGATCCTGTGGGTGCTGATAGTAGGGACATAGTTGTATTCCATTTCCTCATAGGCATATGAGGAGTTGATGTTGAAAGTGTTCAGTGAGGGTCTGGCAGATTTGAGGTTCCATAGTGTCAGCATGAGTTATGGATATATGTATCAGGCCTATCTAGAGGACATGAGGTTAGTGGTGTTGATGATGAAGGCACCATGTTGTTTTCCAATGCAAGATATAGAGGGTGGGAGATTACCACATGCATTAATGGGGGTTCTTCATGACATGATGGAGGACAGGGCCCAGTTTGCATGGACACTAGCATTCTTGGTGCATCTATACAAAGAGTTATGGGCCTATGGGCAGTTACTATGGTTCAACATGTGCTGCATAATCCTACTACACTAATGGGCATATGAGCACATGGTGTGTGTGTCCATTGGGCATGCCCCAACTTAGAGCATTTGAGGTGTGTTTGGTTTAGGTGGGATATAGGAAATGGGAACCTACTATTGAAGAGCACCGAGATGGGAGGGCTACACATGATGTAGCATATTAAGAGCATGGAATAGAGGGGTTTTCTAGTTGGAAATCATTTGGAGGCCATATGTGGGCTTCTTATCATATAGGCAGATGGATGAGGAACTACAGGAGCTACAGTTGCTCTGATAGATAGAGAGGTGTTGTGTAGGGGAGCACGAGATGATACATGTTGAAAGGGTCAGACAACAGTTTGGGTTGCAAACTCAAAGGCCATCATGCAAAAGGAGGATGATAAGATTGAATATTTATTAGATCTAGGGGGATGCCTCGATGAAGAGGGGCCTTAAGAGATAAAAATTCTCGCCATGCCATCAACTGTGCAACAACGGTGACTTTCCACTTAAAATGGCTCCCCCAGGACTAGTCTTAGGGATCTAGAGAAAAGTATCATTGAAATATTTTTGCTTTCAATCAAACATCCTAGATTCACTGGAAAAATTTCTACAAAGGGAGAGGATAAATAAGATAGAGATGACACCCTTCAAATAGATCCACAAAATAGCCTCATTCCAAAAGATAAAGCCCTGAGTGATGAATAGAAGCAGAAGGTCAGACCGAGCTCCACCATAAGTTGTTTCTCATCAATACCAATGAAAGACTCAGCACTATTCATGTTCTCTTCATAGCATGAGGATGATTTTCAAGACCACGTGGGTCAGTTGCAACACCTCCAACCAAAAAATGAACAAGAGGAGGTATTCATACTATTCACTGATATCGTGGGTGGAAGACTAAAGGTTAACTTTTTAGTCTTACTGCAGTACATATCAATAGCCAAATTGATTGCATGGCCATATTTTATAAGAAAAGGAAGCTATTTATCCTTTCATGTTTTAGGTTTTTTTAGCTTGTACTAAACCAATTAGATTAGGAGTAGGAGTAGATTTACTTTCAGAAAAATAAGTGCTTATGCACACTCTACATGACTCATTTGAGGCACGTATGTTTTGTTTTTTTTGTATGGGCCACACTAATATTACTCTATTAAGGAGGAACTAGATATATGAATACTTTGACTTGATGCAGAATCCACAATTAGCTGAGGTGGTTGCAAGCTTCACTTTGACAAAATGCAAAGCAACTAAAATCAGCCAAAGGATTATGTTGACCATCTTTTAAATTTTCTACTATCACAAAAATAAAATTTACCGAGTTTCATTATGAGAGTAGGAAGGCATGAGAATAAAACAACATCTATGAATGCTCCATAGAAAAATGAAAGGGTCATAGAATCATATTCACACTGGCTTCAAAGCATAGTTTCAGACCAATTTTACAGCGGGAGATTTTGGGTTCTATTTATTTAATAGGTTAATAATCCTAGTGAGTCACTAGACTATTATTTAAATTTCCACAACTAGGAAGTTTTTTTCATTTTCAAAGCCCATTCGAAGCTGAATCTTCACTAAAAGAAAAGGGGGACTTAACCAAGTCACAAAGAGAGCCAAGAAAGTAGGGGATAGTGCCAAGTGTTAAACAAGTGCAACTTTAGAAGTCGAAGGAAGGGATGAATTCTCAAACTACCATAGGGTTGACATGTGGAGTCAACAAAGACATCTCACCTAAGGGACGGTTTTCATATTTATATATCATGAGTCCTTTACTCACTTAAAGGAGTAAAGTAGCAAGCTCATGGATAGTACCAAGTGTCCACCCAGTGCATTTCCAGGAGTAAGAAATAAAATCAGATTCATAAGGATGCAAAATCCTTCCACATGGATCTTGTAACAAATGGAATCCATTTTAAAAATAGGTCATAAAAGGTGACAAATGATCTACCATGTATAAGTGATTTTAGGTCTTATCTATAAGATTTTAAATGCTCAATAATTTTTAAAGGATGGGAGGTGAGGGGTTGTCTAACTTGTCATTTCAGTAGAGAATTAATGTGTAGCCTCATGTGAAGAGTGATAGCTTGCAAAGACTTGAGTTATTCATCTACATTCAAATGGTCATTTCATTACAAAATATGAGCTATTTGAATCAAGAGGTTGGGACCCAATGCACAAAGGGTAAAAATATCTGGTTATGTAATAAATAGTTGAAAGGGTTTTTTTCTCAAAAGGCAAGTCCATCTCAAGGAATTTAGTTTTAGGATAATGAAGATGCGTTAAATAGGCATGGCTCTCACTCTTTCGAAAGGGCCAAGTAATGAGAAAGTTACGAGGAAATCTATTTCTGACACTTCACATCATTTATCATAATTGAAGGGTAGTTGGAAAAGAGTTTGATAATTTTCTCTTACCTCCTCCTCCTATATATTGTACTAAAATTTTGATGCAAAATAGATAGAATATTTTTAGATAGATACTCGGAGAGTTAATATTTTCTTCTCTTTTGTCTCTTTTGTAAAATATATAGGTCTTGGAACTCTAGATTTATACTTGGGTTTTGTAACAACAATCTTGCCTCTTTTCTAAATGTAATACTGTGCACAACTATTGGAGTAATATATATGGATTATGGTGCTTTCTATTCATCATTTGCATATTCTTATTGTCTCTGATCACCTTTATTTACATGTAGAAATTGTGCATCTCTGGATGTTGTTTCTATCTTCAAAGTTTTTCCTGAGTAGTTTGAGGTAGTGTTTTGTGTGATCCTTTCTAACCTATGGTGCATTTTTTCCACCCTTTTTTAGTTATTCACCTTCTTAGGAAGTCATGATCTCGATTGATCTCTTAGCAGGATCATTCGGCGCATTACCTTAGCTTATTTTATGTTTTTGTTTAATTATTCTCATCCCTATCTCACCTTGCAGAGAAGAGCCAAATTCTTTAAAAATCTGAAGGTCTCGTTAGGGCACATGTCCCACTAACCTAAGTATTCTCATGACTTTGACACTCGATATGCCAAGGATTTTCATCAACAGTTTTCCTGGCATGCTCCGTGGGATAACTCAGAGTGATATTTTATTATGGAATCAACTCAGTTGCTTTTCAGTAGAAATCAAGATTCAATGAACATAGTTACGAAGCACATCCAACAAATCCACAAGGTCCCAAAAAGTTATTACAAAGGCTCGTAGACCTCCCTCTCATCCATTTTCATTCAATTTTCTTTCCACACCTTTCATTTCTTTTCATCCTATGAAGTCTTACAATCATGACTTCATTACCACCAAGGAATCTTCCCCTTGTCCATCTCCAAGCCACCCATTCCACCCTTACCCTTTTTTTTGGGCAGCTATACCACTCACACCAGCAAACAAAGGCTCTAAATAAAAAAGAAGAGGAGCATATGGTGGGAAGTGATATGGCCCAAACATTTTCATGTCACCAGCTGAGCAAAAGAGAGTCTGCAAAATTTGCCTCTATTTGTCCGCCCCACAAAGCATTTCCTCGGGAAACTTTTTTATCAATGGGTTTCATATTGTAAGATGAAACCATATATGATGGAATTTTTGCAAAATAAAAGGCCATCATGCAAAAGGAGGATGATGAGATTGACTATTTATCATATTTGGGGTGATGCCTCAATGAAGAGGGGCCTGTGGAGATCACAAGTCTCACCACGTCATCAACCTTGCAACAATGGTGACCTTCCTCTCAAAACAACTCCTCCGGGACTAGTCTTAGGGCTCTAGATAAAACTATCATTGAAATATTTTTGCATTCAATAAAAGATCCTGGATTCATCGAAGAATTTGTTAAAAAGGGAGAAGATAAATAAGATAGAGATGAAACCCTTTAAAGAGATCCAAAAAAGAGCCTCATTCCAAAAGATGCAACCTAGAGCGATGGACAAATGTAGAAGATCAGATTGAGCTCCTCCATAATTTGTTTCTTATCAGGACCAAGGAAAGAGTCAACACTAGTCATGTTCACTTCAGAACATGAGGATGATTTTTAAGACCCCTGCGGGTCAGCTACAACACTTCCAACCAAAAAATGAACAAGAGGAGGTATTCATACTATTTGTTGATACCGCGGGTGAAAGAGGGAAGGGTAACTTTTCACTCTTACTACAGGCCATATCACTAGCCAAATTGATTGCATGGACACATTTTATAAGAAAAGGAAGCTATTTCTTCTTGCCTATTTTGGGTTTCTTTTAGCTTATACTAAACTAGTTAGATTAGGAGTAGGAATAGATTTACTTTCAGAAAAATAAGTTCTTACACACACTCTGCATGACTCATTTGAGGCACGTATGTTTTTTTTTGTATAGGCCTGCACTTATATTACTCTATTAAGGAGGCACTAGATCTATGAAGACTCTGAATTGATGAAGAATCCCAAATTAGCTGAGGTGGTTGCAATCTTCACTTCGAGAAAATGTAGAGCAACTTAAATCAGCCAAAGGATTTTGTTGGCCATCTTTTCAATTTTCTACTCTCACAAAAATAAAATTTACCTAGTTTCATTATGAGAGTAGGAAGGCATGAGAATCATCCAAAAACTATGAATGATCTATAGAAAAATGCAAGGGTCATAGACTCAGATTCACAGTGGCTTCAAAACATAGTTTTAGACAAATTTTATAGCAGGAAATTGTGGGTTCTTTTCATTTAGCAGGCTAATGATCCCAGTGAGTCACCAGACTATTATTTAAATTTCCACAGTTAGGAATTTTCTTGCGTTTTCAAATCCCATTCGAAGCTGAATATTTGACAAAAGAAAAGGGGGACTTAACCAAATCAGAAAGAGAAAAAAGCAAGTTGTGGATGGTGCCAAGTGTCAAGAAGGCATAACTTTAGAAGTCAAAGGAAGGGATGAAGTCTCAAACTCCCGCAGGGCTAACATGTGGAGTCAACAAAGGGGTCTCACCTGAGGGATGGTTTTCAAATTTATATACTACGAGTCCTTTACTCACTGAAAGGAGCAAAGTAGCAAGGTTACAGATGGTGCTAAGTCTCTGCCCAATGTATTCCCATGAGCCAGAAAGAAAATTAGAGTCATAAGGATGTGTTAGCCTTCCATGTGGATCTTGCAACAAATGGACTCCATTTTCAAAATAGGTCATAAAAGGTGATAAGCCATCCACCACGTATAAGTGATTTTGGGTCTTATCTATAAGATTTTAAATTATCAAGAATTTTTAAAGGATGAGAGGTTAGGGGTCATCTAGCTTGCCATTTTAGTAGAGAATTAATGTGTAGCCTTGTGTGAAGAGTGCTAACTTGCAAAGACTCAAGTTATTCTTCTATATTCAAAGGGTCATTCCATTAGTAAAATACATGTCGTTTGAATCAAGAGGCTAGGAACCAATGCACAAAGGGTCAAAATATCTATATATGTAATAAATAGTTGAAAGGGTTTTTCCTCAAAAGGTGAACCCATCTAAAGAGATTCAGCTGTAGGATAATTAAGATGCTTTAAATAGGCATGGCTCTCACTCTTTCAAAAGGGCCAAATAATGAGAAATTTTTTAGGAAATTTTTTTCTGTCACTTCACATCATTTATCATAATTGAAGGGTAGTTGGAAAAGAGTTCAATAATTTTATCTTACCTGCTTCTCCTCCTATATATTGTAATCAAAGTATGATGCAAAACAGACAAAATCTTTTTAGATAGATACTAGGAGAGTTAATTTTTTCTTCTCTGTTGTAATTCTCTCTTTTGTAAAAGATGGAGGTCTTATAACTCTATCCTTCTACCTGGGTTTTTTAACAACAATCTTGCCTCTTTTATAAATGTAATATTGTGCACAACTATTAGAGTAATATATATGGCTTATGGTGTTTTCTACTCATCATCCACATATCCTTATTATCTCTGATCACCTTTTTATTATGTAGAAACTATGCATCTTTGGATGTTGTTACTATATTCAAATTTTTGCTTAAGTATTTTGAGGTAGTGTTATGTGTGACCCTTTTTGACCTGTGGTGCATTTCATTCACCATTTTTTAGGTATTCACTGTTTCCCTTCTTAAGAAGTTGTGGTCTCGATTGATCTCTTAGCAGGCTCATTCAATGCATCACCTTATCTTATTTAATGTTTTTGTTTAGTTCTTCTCATCCCTATCTCACCTTGCAGAGAAGATCCAAATTCTTAAAAAAATTGGAGGTCTCCTTAGGGCGCACCTCCTACTAACCTATGGATTCCCATGACTTTGACGACTCAATCCACCAAGGATGGTTGTTAACAGTAACATGAGAAATAAATGATTATGCATATGTGTGTTATGGTTTGAGTTCCCAAATATCTGCTTGTTTGAGTTCCCAAAATGAACGATGTGATGATGTGGTTAAAATGTTTCTCAATTGTTGCTTGTTTAGTTTAATTTCCAATTGTTGATATAAATATGAAATGAAATAAGGTAGGATGTGTATAGGGAAATTAAGGGGAAAATAGGTTAGGGTGAAGAGTGGCTAAACTAACCCTCAAGGGACCCATGCCCTTAAAGTGCTTCCTACATAGCCCTAGAAAAAAGGGGCCTCAGGTCGATGTAGTTCTCCCATAAGCTAGGGAAGAATATGAGGAATGGGTTAGTAAATTTTAGGCATGATTGAGTTAGGTTGTAGGCAAGGTTGAATTTAGGTTATAGGCATGGTTGATTCTAGGTCATAGGCATGGTTAAGTATAGGTCATAGGCATGGTTGAGTCATTTAAAATTTAGGTGTCAAGAATTTGGTCCTGTATAGGATAATCAATAAGCAATTAGATAGGAAAATGGTAAGAGGTGGTAAAAGAGCTGCTTAATTGATAAGAACCCTAATGATTCTACCATAACCTAGATGGGATTATGAACCTAAGACCTGAAAGGCATTGGATAATGGACTATTCTAATGGTGAAGAAACATGATCATGGAATGTCGTTGTTGTGGAAAGTCCCTTGAGAAGAGAAAAAAATAGGGTGAAACGATAAAGAGGTGAAAGTGGATGGTTAAGCATAACCTAGTGTATGACTACATGTCTACTTGGTAAAAGACCTAAGATCAAAATAGGAAATTCCACGATGAAAAAGTTAATATATTTATTTTTGCTTTTAATTTTTATTTTTGTTTTGATAGAATGATCGATGCGGGAAGTCTATGTGGGATGAGTAGATTTTCTCCTTGAGGTATTCGTGAAGTTGATTAATGCAGGAAGCTTTTAAACATTTTATTTTAATTTTACAATGACTTTATATAGCTATCCTTTAAGGGAGTACTCTATTTATAGCAGCTAGATAGAGAGAAGAGATGTCCCTTTTTGACGGATTCATCTTTTGTTGGAAGTTTGTTTCAAGGAGTTGATCCCATTGTTTTTGGACATATTAAGTCATGGAAAAGACTATAGAGGAAGATTAGGTTCTTGTTTAGAAGAAAAAACCATAAAACACAGAGGTTAACTATGAAAGAGGTAGTTTTTAAGTGATGAATGAACATGAGATTCCATATTTTTAAAAGATGAAAAGTATCCATGAGAATCATGCTATGAGTAGAGTCGTGGTACTCATATTGAAGATAAGGTTGAAAGGTGACAGGTAATCACATGATTCTTGTTTAGTCGTTGAACCTAAAAAATTGGTAATATGGAAGGTGAACAATGATCAAGGGATGCACGGTCAATTGACAGAAAGTGACATATGACTTAATGTAATGGTCAAATATGTAATGTGTTGAGAGGCTCAGGTTTGGGTTTACCTTTAAGTGAAGATAAATGATAAGCACCTGATCCATAGGCATGGGTAATGATATAGGGTCTGAGCCAATTAGGAGAAAATTTGCTCCGCTTACTTTTCTCTTCTTTGGTTACATGTTGATTTTCCTTTGGGACAAGTTATTCAACCTGAAACATTTGCTCATGGACACATTTTTCATAGGCATGTTTGATACATTTTTGGTAGATTTGGAGATGGTCAAGAGAATTGAAATGAGATTCATCTAATAACTCAAATTGCACCAAACGGTCCTAGCGAAAGTCATCATCATTGAGCATGTCTTGTAGTGAGATGTGGAGAGATGGAATCTGAACTTCGAGAGGCAAGACAACCTTAGTACCATAGAAATAATAAAAAGGGTGTGGCAGTGGTCGAAGTGTAAATACTAGTGTGATAAGCCAATAAAGTGAAATGAATGTGTGAATGCCAATCCTTTCCAGCATCATCAACTACTTTCATAAGAATTTTTTTCAAGGTTTTATTGGTCGATTCTACTTGGCCATTGGTTTACAGGTAATACGATGACAAGAAATAGATTTGGATGCCAAGTTCCACATAACTTACATAGGGTTTTGTTTTTGAATTGTTTTCCATTATTAGTGATGAGATGATGAGGAACACCAAAGAGACAAATGATGTGATGGTTGATGAATTCACATATTTTCTCAGCTTTTGTAGAAATGAGGGGGATGGCTTCTACCCATTTAGTGTAATATTCAGTAGAGGTTATAATCCATTGATTTCATTGTGAAGAATGGGGATTGATATCACTAATAATATCCAATCCTTATTGAGAAAAAGGCCAAAGGTCTCATGTGACCTATAAGGCATGAGTAGGTGTGTGATGAAGATTAGCATGTTGCTGGAATTTTACACAATGTTTGACATAGTCACAACAGTCACAGTTTAGGGTTGGCCTATAATAGACAAGGCTAAGAATACGTTTTGTGATAGGTAAACTACTAAAGTGACCTCCATAAATTCCATCATGAACTTCCTTGATAGTGTAGGGAATTTCAGAACTTGTAAGGCATCATAAGAGGATATTGTTGAAGCTGCACTCATAAAGGAGACCACCCATGATGAAATAATGAGATACACTTTTAAGAAAGGCAGGTTTTCCATTACAAGTGAGATCAGTGGGTAGAATGGAAAGGGAAAGATAGTATGTAAACTACTTATACCAAAGGTCACATGGGTTAGGTGCAATAGTTCCAACGGAGTAGACCTCATGAGGTAAGTAAGAGGGTGATTACAACATTTTTATTGTGAAAAAGATTTTAGATTCAGAAGGCAATGTGAGTATCTGAGAATCCAATCAAGCCATGGTAT
This sequence comes from Taxus chinensis, assembly GCA_019776745.2. Classification (NCBI taxonomy): domain Eukaryota; kingdom Viridiplantae; phylum Streptophyta; class Pinopsida; order Cupressales; family Taxaceae; genus Taxus; species Taxus chinensis. Next base: position 608,566,237 of record CM034156.1, read on the forward strand.
CCATAAATTTATTGGTAGAATGTGGGGTGGTTTGAAGTTTGTAACGGTCAAAGGTTATCAAAAGTATGTCTACGTGATGTTTATACTTTTGAAGTATCTCATTATGGCACTTGTATATATCATTCACTTGGTTTACGACCAGCTCAAAATCACCAAACATATTGATTGACTTAACATCTAAGGCATAAGTAGCCTAGAGACCCAATACAATTGCTTTGTATTCAATGAGTTTGTACAATTAAAATCTAGTTTTAAAGACAAAGGCATATGTTCACCATCAAGAGGAATGAGGATAAAAACATCCTTGCCTCCACGCTGACACTTGGAGCCATCGAAGAACAGTGTCATTTTATAAGTGGGTTCATCTAAGGAGAGGGTAGTTATGGATTCATGTGAGAAATCAAAGTTACAGGGTTAATTCCTGGAAAGGGGAGAATCTGTGAGTTGGTCAGCGATAACTTGGCCCTTGATGGAACTTTGATGAATGAATTCAAGTTTGAGGTTAGCGAGAATCATAAGCCAATGTGTAGCACATTGATGTTGATAGGGTTTCATGTACATATAGTGTAGGGGGTCAATATTGGTAACAATGAAGATTTTTTGGTTGACTAGGTAATGATGGAGTTTGGTGGTGATGAAAACTAAGGCTAAGTAGAGTTTTTTGGCATGGTGTATCTAGTTCTGTAGTCTAGAAGGGTATGGCTTATGTAATAAACCGCTTGCTCTCTATGTTGCTCATCGTGATGGGTGAGCATGGCACCTAAAGAATGGTCATTGGTGGAAATATATAGGTAAAAAGGTTAGTCATCCTTAGGAGGAATGAGCATTGGTGGTTGAAGTAGGTATTGTTTTAAGGATTCAAAGGATTTATGGCATTCATCATCCCATTTGAATGAAATGTCCTTCTTGAGAAGATGATGAAATGGTTGACATCGGTCAGAAAGTTATGAGATAAAACAACGAATGGATTGAAACTTACCTTGTAGGATTCAAAATTGACAGATATTAGTAGGCAGAGGAATTTCTATGATAGCCTTTACTTTAGCAAGATCAACTTCTATGCCACACAAAGAAACTATGAAACCAATGATTTTTCTAGAAAGTTCCACAAAGACGTAATTTTTTGGTTGAAGATGAACACAAAAATTGATGACGTGGTCAAAGATGACCTTAAGGATAGGCAGGTGTTTGGATTGATATTTGGATTTGTTAAGAATATCATCTACGTAATATTCCAATATGTGGTGCATGATGTCATGGAAGATGCAAGTCATGGCTCGATGATATGTAGCACTAGCATTTTTAATGGGTAAGATGAAAGAAATTTTTAAGAGAAGGTAAGATGCAAGTCACTGAGAGAAGGTGTTGAAGTTCTTATTTGACTAGAAGAGCAATGCGAGCGTGCGAGCGTGCATTTTCTGTAGCTTTTGTTTGATAGGTTTGGCATTAGGAATGGTTACGATATTGTGGACCATGATTTGAGGGTCAATATAGAGCATATCAACATAGGACCAGGAAAAAGCATTGTTATGGTGTCGAAGGAAAGAGGGCAAAATCCTCATGTTTAGCAACATCTAAATATTGTCCTATATTTAGAATGTGTGGGTTGTCTTGAGTGTTAATATTGATTTCAATGGTCAATTCATTCAACATAGTTTACATCTTAGAAGGTAATGAATGGTGAATATAAGAATCTTCCACACTAAGGTAGGTGAGGATGGACTCATCGTCCTAACATTAAATGACATTAATAGAAGGTGTACCATTATTGATCATGTTAGGATACAAGAATGGGATAGAAGAGGGAGCCTCGCCACTACGTTGATAGGTTAGAGGTCCCAAGGAAATTGTGTTTACGAATAAAAAAGTTAAATGGAATAGATTCGGGATCTATGGACTCCGTGGGTGAAGATGGTGATGTGGCTGAATGAGGTTGAGAAGGTTTTTCTTTCTCAATGAGGTCAATGCGGGTCTTCTTGGGAGGTGGTGCAGTGAAGCCAATGCCACTACGGTCATTGTGTTTATGGGTAGTACAAGAAATGACAGTATGATGGCCTTGTTTGTAAAAAATGAAGCTAAAGCATTTTCATGTGCAACGGTGGAGGAATGTGTGGGTGAAGTGGTAGTTAGTAAGGAATTGTAGATAAGATGAAAATTATCATGTTTGGAATGGAGTTTCAGGTGAATAAGTTGTAATATCAAGTCCCCCATACGTTAGATTAGTGCGAAGGTGGGGAGGACCATAAGGAAAAAACTCACCTTCATGATAGTCATAACTAGGGTGCTGGCATAGGTTACCATACTCTTACGGAGTGAGGAATGTATTAATATTGTATAAGTGGTACTCTCCCATAGTGAGGCATTTAAAAAAAAATTCTAATGGATTAGAAGTCTTTATGTGGGTAGCAGGGATAAACAAATTGCTAGATTATTGGGAAGTAGATGAGTCAGTTGTAGAGTCTTCAGTGGCAATAGGAATAGTAGGGTTAGATGTGGGAGAGGTGGTGGCAACATTGGTGGATGGGCTTGTGGGTGAAGGAAAAAGGGGGTAGTGATAGATGTCTTGACTAGTACAAGAACATCATTAGGCCGGTACAACATGTTACAGGTCTTGAATGGCAATGGGTTGGTGGGGATGGTGTAGGTATTTCCCTCATGCATGAATTTTACACAATGGTGTAAAGTTGAAGGGACACAACCCATGATGCGAATCCAAGGTCTGTCAAGAAATAGATTATACTAGAATTCCACCTCTAAGACATAGAATAGTTCTGGGACAATGTAAGGGCCTACGCGAACATGAAGGATAATAGTGATAAGGATGGAAGTGATGGCGTTGTTAAATGAGTGCACTCATAACTAGGTTATTATGGATACAATTAGATGAAATACACATTTGATTATATGCGTGGGAGGATATGATTTTAATAATAATAGCACCACCATTAATCATGACACTTCGTACACATATGTTATGGATTAGGGTCATCTGACTAGAGAGGTACAATCTCCTCATCAGAAAAGTTGAGGGCGATGACATGAGGAGTGGTCATGGGGGTAGAAGGAGGAGTTGATTTGGTTAGCAAGGACACATGGTGAGGGGTGATAATTGAGGCCAATGGTGTGGGGTCATTGGGTAGAAATTCAATGGATTGTAAAACTTTGATAAGGGATTGTCTATGGGATTCAAAAGTCTAGATGAGATCATACAAAGGCATCTTTAGAGGGGACTGATGTAATTTTTTTATCAATGTGTGATGTGACCCTGGCAAAGATAGGGTATGTAGGTCCATGGATGGTGGTTTTGGGACTAGGTGCAGATGGTATATCAGGTACAAGGTTGGTCGATGGGCTAGTTGCTTTTTCTTTTCCTTTGTCTTTTTTAGCGTAGTAGCAACATGAACCATGTTAATTTGATGGGAAGTGAATGCAGAGGGTGTGTCATGAAAGGTATAACAACATGAGGGGAAAAATAATAGTGGTGGATAAAAGCCTTGTGAAATGAGTAAGGCGCACTAACATTTGGGTGGTGGTTTGTCTAACTCTCTAATACAGACCATTTTGATCTCAAATTTTGGAGGTGGGAAAGATGGTTGTGGGGGTGGAGATATTGATCACTGAACAGAAGAAGGATGATGATGTATGGTGATAGGAGAAGGTATAGCATGGTCCTCATCAAGAAGTTTGTCATCGTCGAAATTTTGTTCAGGAGGAAAAAGTTGAAGAAGAACGGTCTTTTGAGCCTTACAATTTTCAACATCATGTCCTGACACATGATGTTAGGAAAAAATATTTGTTTCATCAAACCCTTTTGGTTTGGGTTTTAAGAGGATCGTAAGGTCAAAGTGGTGGTAATGTTATGATGAAAGTATCCAAGAGATTGGTTAAAATGTTGGTGTAGGACCCTGATAATGGATTGCAATGGGAGGTGAGTGTGGGTTTGGGTAAAGGTGTGGCTGATTATGAAAAAGATGTTTTATAGGAGGGGGAATGGGTTAGTCTACTAGTTTGGTATGTGGAGTGTTCTTAGGTCTTTCTGGCATATATTTGGGTAAAGGTGGGGTAGAAGAGATGGCGATGGAAGGTTTGGTTGCTTTGACTACCTTATTAGAGGGTAGCTAATCCTTATCTTTGAGTTGCACTTTTTTGGGTAAAGATGACATGAGAGTACGAGATGTAGAAGGAAAAATAGATGGTGGAAGAGGAAGGGTTACCCAAGGTGGCAACCAAGTTGTTGTGGAAGTGGTTGGTAGAGGTAAGGTAGGTGGCATTATTTGAAGTTGTATAGGCAAGGTTGGGGTTATAGTAAAATGGTGGAGGTATAGGTGGCAAGAAGTGCATGAGTGAGTTTTGTTTTTGGGTGAATATGGTGTAATAAAGGATCGTGATGCATTAGCATGTTTTTTTGGATTTTTACTGGCCTTGGGTATGTGATTATTTGGTTAAGGTTGATGGATGAGGCCCTAGGATGGATAGAAGGGGGAAAGGTGACAAAGGTGTCGTAGGTGAGACCAGTCTGTGTGGCCTATAAGGTTGGGTTTTATTTTTAGGCTAGAGGATAGTGCTATTGTTAACTTTGGAAGACATGGCTAAGTTGAATCTAATAGGTGGTTAAGTAAGGCTTGATGTATGCATAACACCCAAAGTAGTGATGGGTCTTGATATGGGTGGGGGGATAAGTGTGGGTAGGTTTTTAGGTTTGGTAATAGTTGTAGTGATGGGTAGAAGTTTGGATAGAAGTATGGATGATGAAGAGGAAGTTGTTTCAATTGGCATGGTCAGTGTAGTTTTGGTTTCCAAAAATACCTTTGGGTATATCGTGGAAGTATCTCTAGGAAACATTTGCATTTGGATCGAAATGGGGAGCCGAAGATGTCCTTAGAGCATGAAATGATCAACGTAATCCAAACAATCGAACAAATGTGAAAATGGGACTACTGAAGAAGAGGATGGAATGGGTTGGGTGGAAATACCTGTAAAATATGTCTGTGAGACAAGGAATTGGTTGGCCTCATATTCTATAGCTAAGAGAGCTGAGATCATGTCAATAAGGTCCTAAGATGCTAGGGGAGAACTATCCCTGACAAGGAGTGACATGTCTGAAGAATCTCCCATGGGTAGGAGATATAATACATCAGGTGAGGTATAATTCTCTCTGGGTGGAGGAGAAGGTGATGATGATTCTCTTATGGATGGGAGAATAACAAGTGTTTACGGTTCAAAATATTGGGAAGAATATGATGAAATGACATTGATAGAAAGTGTGGGTTCCTCCGTGAGAGCTAGGGGAGAAGAGGGGAAATCCTCTGTGGGTGAAGGAGTAGAAGAGGTATGCTCCTCTATGGGTGGAGGAGCTCATGCCAAGATTTCCTCAATTCATGAAGTAGGCAAGTTTTGAGGAATATTTGACATGATATCAAAAACTATGTGAACCTCACAGACATTGTTGTTGTTGGATGAAGGTTTGCTAGTTTTATTAGATGATGGTTTATGGTTAGGGAATGGATTTTTGAAGATGTGAAAAATTTGATTTGTTGGTGCATTCAGGTTATCTACGAAAAGGTCTCCATTGTCTATCATTAATTAAACAATGTTTTTAAAATTTATGTAGTTATCATCGATATGTCTTTTAACGTGATGATATTTACAGTAGTCATGTTCTTTATACCATGTGGGCATAGGACAAGAGGGATTGAAACCTATATGAGGTTTTATGGAAGTGTTGGCGATAAAATTTGTCTCGTGGACAAATTTGTGGATTTCAACCCAACGCTATGGGAATATAAGTCCGTCTACATTTGAATGGTGCAGCTCCCATTGTTTAGCATGTAAAACCAAAGTGGATTTATGGTGGTTTTTCAACCAGAGATCCATAGGAACACTTCACTATCCCTATGGAAAATAATAGCAACTCCTTACTATAGTAGAAATTGATCTGACAAATGGGAGGGAGTGAGAATAAAAAAGGGGGAAATCAATGTTGTGGGTAGAGTGTCAGATGCCCACACACATCAACTGGAAGTTTCATTACATGCATTAATTAATAGAAGAAAGACAAATTTGTAAATTTTGAGCACAAGACAGAATAAAACACGCTAGTCACAAAGCACCAATTTATTTTTCCATTGAGGGGACATAAAATTCCTTCCTTTTTATTGATCTCAGAGTTGAAACTTGTACAAAGAGTGGGAATAGAAGAAAAAATATAGAGTAGGAGAAAAGAAGAAGACTAACAATCATTTTTGTCCTTTGTTGGCAAAACATGCTTCCAGTTTCCATATTTGATTTCCAACCACTATAATCACTCTCAAAAGACAAGAAATAACATGTAAAGGGTGGTTACAACTTCCCCAAATGGCCAAGAAGCAGTTACAATTGAAATCAAATCATTTCGCACCGTTTGAGATTCCTCTTTTGTAGAAAAATGGCCAAGACAAGGAAAAGCTAGAAAATGTTAAAAACATTGCCAGTTTGAATATGGACTGTTAGATCACCTTTTGTGCTTTTCACTTTGAGCCATCCACGTGGCAGGAGAAAATTGGAGCGGATTCGGGGGAAACGTTTTTGCATTTTTTTCATGCTACAGATGTTTTCTATATTTTCTCCCAGAAAACTCCATCAAAATTCAAAATTGAAGTTCTCATCATGTGGAGAATTTCACCATCTTTCCATTAATACCAAAAATGTGAAAATTTGAGCTCTAGATCGAAAGATATGTCCTCTTGAAGATTTAGGGAAAAAATGGAAAAATTATGGAAAAATTTTGGTCTGCGGGCCAAATTTTGACCTTTTCCCCTCTTTTTTCAAATTGGGAAATTTTGCCAAAAAATATTTGCACCCCACCACTTTGATGACATGTGGCACCTTCTGGTTGATCCACGACTTCAAAACAACATTTTGCCCCCTTTTGCAAAATTGGAATTTTTTCTCAAAATCCTCCACCTGTCCGCCACTTCGATGACACGTGCCTCTCTCCTATTGGTTGCGGGCCTTAACCATTTTTTCTTCATTCTCCTTTACGGGCTTGTGGGCCAAATTTTGACTTTTGAGTTTCTATCAAAAAAGGCTAAATGTCAAAATTTTCTCCCTGGCCCCGCGAGTCTGTTTCCTTTTTTTGGCGGGCCTGCGGGCCAAAATTTTTATTTGTGCGTTTTAACCCCAAAATGGCTAAGTGTAAAATTTATCTCCCTATCTTTGCCAACCCGCCAATTTATTTGGAAAATTTTTCAACTCCACTTCACCAGCCCAAGCCTTCCTGGCACAAAACTCTCCCAAGCTCTGCGGGTCCACCTAGGGAAAATTTCCCCTCCAAAATCTACCGAGCAATAACTCAAAAAATACAAGGAGTTAGCAGGACTTATTTACCTTTCTGGAAAGGGGAAGAAAAATTCTATCTGATGAAGTAATACCTAGAAAATTTTGAGGGCCTAAAATGTGTAAAAATTTGACTAAGGCACAAAAGGAAGCTAGTTAACCCAAAATAAGAGGGAGCTTATTTTGGTTAATAAGTATGATCAAAACATGGAAAGTTTGAGATAGGAGAAATTTGTCTTGCTTGAAAACTTTCAATATTCCCCTTCTCACATTTACAAGACAACAATTGGCTCTAGCTTGGGAACATGGCATGGATTGAGCAAGGTGAAGACATGACATGAGGATCTATAATCATAGGTTTCAAAACATATAACATTTACTAGTGCCTTATCCATTGGGCCTTGTAGAGTCATGTACAACTTCTAAGGAAAGAGAGAAGGAAGAAGAGGACATGCAAATAAAACACCAAAACAAAAAGGGGAAACAAAAACACACACAACAGAAAAGGGGAAAAAGAAAAACTATGCTACAAGGTGGGGGACAACTTGACTTTCACTGATGCACTTTTCATTTCTCAAAAGTTACCATTGAAGAGGAAACACTAAAGGATTATGTTCTACAAAGCCATTGACAAGTTCCAAAAAGTAGCCTCCCCTCCTCATTGGCTTATGAAATCCAGGAGCTTCCACATTTGACTATGTACCTGGTAGGAGTGAATCCATGGGAACTTCATGATGCTCATTTAACATCCTCATTTTTATACATTAGAACAAGTAATTTTTTATTTTTTTTGATAAATGCTTCCTCGTTCTAAATACATAATTTAGAACTCACAAATCAAAACAACCATTCTTATAACAGATAACCATATGCAGTTGTAATGACTCGGAGTACCTCCGATCTATTCATTCCATGACTCGGTAATCTACCGATCTATTCATGAGTATCAAGAGTTGGAATTTTTTTATTTTAACACATCACTCTTACGATTCTCTTCCCTAATCTGGGATTCAGAAAGCTCTATCCAAGGAACCTATCTGAATAATTGTTACCATTATTCATCGGCATCTCGTCCCTTAGACTAGGTGACATAGGACTACGCAATCAGCATCTTGCGATACTTTGGCCAAAGATTTGAAACATATGCTTATGTCTCGTATTCCTTGACGGCATACTTGTCAATCTGGAATATGTCCATCACCCCATTCCTTTGTTATGTAGAATGTCTTATACTGACTTCTGTTAGTCTCTCCTGCCCCAAGTTATTCACTCAGAAACAAATTAATAATATGGCAACGTTATAAGGATGCTCTTGAGAACTAGGGATACTCTGACATACTAGGTCAACCCTAGTTAACCCTATGTGTCAAGGTACCCCGAGTCTCTAGGGGCAGCCTCATAACATGACCATGTCGGTAACTAGTCGCGAAGTCAAAACTTGTTTGAGTTTAAGGAGTAAATCTTGATGATCAATGCAAAGGGTGTCGCCATAAGTCACCTGCATTGTTGTATCTTCGAGAATATCCTAATCTTCTCGAAGGTACAACCCTGCAATCGACTTGTGCCATCAACCTTCAAATCCACCTCGATAATATCTACTAAATTTTAAGGTGTTACTTACGTTGAGTTAAAATTATACTATAAGACGCTCCCTTAAGGGTAGTCTTTCCCAATCCCTGGGTTCCTCACCTTAGAATTACCTTTCTTAATAAAACCCATTACAAAAGAGAAGTTTAATAAGATTGAGGTCCCATCAAGGAGTTCATAGAAAAACATAATTCTAAAACAATGAAATTGGACAATAACCCATAATCTTCACATGAGATTGCTAACCAAACCCTTTTTAGGTTTATATCAGTTCTCATAACTGAAATTATATCTTACTTATTAGTATCGAGATATAATGATTAAGAATCCAATTAAACGTTGTCTTGACTTAGATCAAGACTAGGAAGTAATAATTTATTCATCTCATTTAGCTTCCTGCTCAGGTTTATTTTAACCTTAGCTTTCCGAAAGACAGTGATCTAAATTCCAATTTAGCTCTAGATAGAACATAATAGAACTACTAAACAATCTTAAGTATTCAGTCACATAACCTTGCAAGCTTACTTAGATAATCACAAAAGTCTCTAGTTATACAATAATAACAATGCTCTTATGATCTTTCGAATCGAAGAAGATCAAACCATCAAGATACGAATGGAAACACATAAGTAACAAATACCTCAGTTTATTCATTTCAAGCAATCAAATACATTTTATGCATTCAGCATATTTGATACAATACTCAACAGCAAAAGAACATCTTTCTTCAAGTAGTACATTTAGAGAATCAAGCTGTAATTCATCATAAAACCAAATTAAACAATCTGAACATCATATCAGATCTGCGTGCCTTTACCACTTACGGAAATCATCTACAAAAATTGTCAACACGAGTCAGTTCGGTGAACTGAGCATGATAAGCACTAACTCTTAAAACAAATGCAGTCCACCAATTGCTCTCATTGAGCAACCTGTTTAAATGAAATCAGGCTAAATATCTTTTCACAATTTTAACATGACTATAATGCATAACCTCTATTATAGCTGTCAGTTAGTCCTAAATTTTTTTAGATGTCTCAACGTACATTTTAGAGACTAAGAAGAACAAAATAATTCCAAAAAATCCATCCATCTGTATCTCCAAGACAACATCAATCCATCAATTTATTCCATTCTAAAAACAATATACTATCAACTCGTATTTCAACAAGTATGATTCAACCAAGTTCACAAGGCAGTTTAAAATAACCAGCAAGCTCACTAACATAATTCCTTTTCAATCATACACTATGTTAATGGTACATGCAAGCATAGCCACTTATACAACAACACACAATTTATGCCAGGCTCTCCATACAGTACTACTGTCTATTCTTGTTTTACCCTTACCGTAGAGATCACATAAGGATACAAGAGAAGAAAACATTCATAGTTTCTAGACAAGGAGAGACTACTTATTATTCATATAGTTATAGATATCAACATAACTTAATAGCAGAGGAGAAAGAAATAGAGACATTCATATTCCATTCCAATCATGTTCATGACTGTACCATCCTCTCAAGAGTAATGCATTTACACTATACGCATATGACTAAATCAGTCAAGGCCACAAGAAGATACTACAGCTTCACCAGAATTCCAATATAAAATTCACTTGTAGATTATTAAGCAACACAAGAGTTCACGCGACAAGCATTAATAAATAATCCAACTCCAATAGACTCAACAAAACTTTCCATATTATACAACAACATGAAAAATATCCAACGCCATTACCTGTCATGGCACAGCTAAGAGCTCTTTGTATCAGTCAAACTTGAAACAAGATCATATTAAAACAGTTAACGTTTCCATATGAAATACAGAGACATTCACGCAGAGTCGAAACACAATATGCACAGCCTCATTCAACTAAGCAAATCCCTACGATTATTCAACATGGGTGTAAATTAGAAGTCATTTTCAAAAAGAACAATCATAACCAGGTCCTCATAGGAGCCGAGTTCCACACCAATAATTTTTCTTGAAGGTTTCATTTGAAGTCGAGTTACTACAAAGTATAACACAACAATATAAAGAAAGAGTCCAAAATGATATGCATGCTCACCGAAGACTCTACTCGAGAAACGAGCCAACACGCAGCATATTATGGACTCCTACAGTGTCAATTCCAACCAGTACTTATAACCAAAGTTGAATTCATACAACAACAATTCAAGAGTCCTAAAATTACTCACAACAAAACTTCAACAGAAGTTAAAACATAAATTACCTTTCAATGACCCCATCAAAGTCAATAACATTTAGCATTCTTAACAAAACGACAACATTCATAACCAAGCTTAAACAGAAGTTTGAAATACTAGATACATCTCAAAGACTCCTACAGACTCAGAATCAAAGAGTATCCACAACAAGCTTCCACAGATTTCATAACCTACTACCTATTTCTAAGAATTCCAACAAAAATTCACAATAAAACTTCTTACCGAAGTCGAAACATTAACTACGTTTCAAGGACTCAAAAGGAGTCAAACCCAAGTATTATTCTCAATTTAAACTTCTACAAAAGTCAAAAATACTATCTAATCAAGGATTCCAATAGAATTCAATAACATATAGTATTCACTTTTGTACTTCTACAGAAGCAAAAACATATTATCATTTCAAGAAGTCCAACAACAATAATAACATATAGTACTCACGACAAAACTTATACAGAAGTCGGAATATACTGTACATTTCAAGAATTCCAACAGTATCATTTTCAACAAGTGAAAAAAAGCAAGGTTTCGACTGAAGTCTGAATCAAACAAGAAAACAATCCATGGACTCCCACAGAGCCGAATTCGTACATTATCCTTGCATGCATTTCTACGAAATCAAACTGAAATGAAAAACACAGCAAAATAATTCAACCGTTTGAAACAAAATGTACACCCAGCAAGGGTTCACTGAAAAATCAAGCCAGCAAGAAGATACAACAAACTAATTCATACAATGCTACCATAAAAACCAACTGAACCAAAAATCATCTGAACAGAGTTGTTCTAATGAAATCATTTGAAGGAAAGCAGGATTTTTAAAAGCTAGGGCCTAACATGCCTGGTAATGCCGCTTAAAAATCCGAAGAAGACCTCTGAAAGAGCTCGAGCCTTCTCCTCTTCTTCCATGTTAGTTTCAACAACAATAATTTGTTATTTCCATGCCTTATAAACTTTCCTTGATAGAGAAAAAAACTAGTTATTCTCATAGTTTCCATGCAACACCAAGTAGACTGGTTTGAAGAACCAGTGATCAAACAGAGAGAAAACCGGAGCACATGGAAAACCAAACAAACAACCAGTTTTCCATTTTACATGCCTTCCCGAGTGATCCGTGCTCAGAAATCGAGTTCCTTAATTGCATTAACTCTGAAGTTCCCGCTCAATCTCCATTGCCACCGACCGCCATAGTTAGCGATGGACAAAAACAAACCAAAGACCATTTCCAAATTTGACGACTCTGCCACGTCGGTCTCAATGGCCGTTTGAAATCTCCACTAAATCCTTTGTCCTTCATGCTTATCCCATTCATTTAATGCTATAGAAACTACCGCCCATGGCTCGCACCCCTTCATAGGTCCCCTTCCTCCACTAACATTATTTAGGTTAGAAACATAGGTTAGGTCATAAGGTGATACTTAGTCTAACTTCCTTAGTGCTAGGTCGCTAACCTTAGGAACATTTAGCTTATAGCTTAGGGCTAGGTTAGATTAACACTAATCCAACCCATAGGTTATTAACCTTAATAAATCCAGTCTAGGTCTAACAATTAGAATTGTTCAGTATAAGAACCAACAATTATACATTCACGAAAAGGATTCATTCCAACACTGATAATAAGCTAGTAGTATAAATGTATCTGAATTTATTACCTAGCTCAAAATCAAGACCTTCTTGATATTACGATATCGGGAACCAATTCATTTAACAACATCAGCCTGAGTTAACTCCTGAATTGCTCATTCCACACATTCCGAAATCAGATTAAACTCAGGTGCAAAAATGAAAGAAATAAAAGAGTCCAAGCATATCTTGGCTCAGTCAAAGATCTTCAAATGTAAAGAAGATACAATCTAAATCAAGCATGACTTCACAATCAAAGGAACACATCCTTTTACAGAAGAAATCATATATCAGCACTTGAATGCCCAGGAGGAAGTAACAATAGTTTAGGGTGTTACATGCTTCCCTCCTAAAGGATTCATCGTCCCGATGATTACATATTTGATTTACCTTCAGGTCAACCAATTTATTAGTTCACAATACAATGTGACTATTTCCAACTTGAATAGTTTCAGAAATCAATGTCACGATACATTTTATTCAGCCTGAATAATGTTTGCCTCAATCTGTCTTTCATATGATCATGAAAAAGATAAGTTCATATATAAAAAAAAAAATGTTTTGTTAATAGATTTTCCCAAGTTGCACTTTCTTCGCTAAACTGGTCCCACTGGACCTTACATTGTTGTATTTTACGATTTCTCAAATGCAATTGGTGAGTTTCCAGCACTCGTGTGGGTTTAACCATGATTATTCATGGGTCTTGGACCTACAAGGAATTCCAATTTAAGACATGTGACAAATCTGAAATGTATTTCTTAAGTAAAGAAATATGGAAAACATCATGCATGCGAGACAAAGCAGGTGGTAATGCTAATCGATAAGCTACAGGATTGATTATTTCGACAATTTCAAAAGGTCCCAAAAAACGAGGTGAAAACTTGGCAGCCTTGCCAAAATTTATAGAACTCTTTCTGGGTTTAACATGAAGAAAAACCTTCTCACCAAGCTCAAACCTTCGATCAACCCACTTAAGGTCAGCATAGATCTTCTGCCTATCTGCTGCTTCCTTTAATCGTTCACGAATCAACTTAACTTGTTGTTCCATTTCAGTGAGGATCTCTAGTCCAATTACCACTCTATCCTCAACACTATCCCAGCTAACAGGGGTTCTGTACTTCCTTCCATAAAGTGCTTCAAATGGTGGCATTTAAGAGATGAGTGATAAGTGTTGTTGTATGCGAATTCAACTAATGGAAGATACTCTTCCCATTTATACTGTTGATCCATGCAATACATTCGCAACATGTCCTCCAACACTAGATTTACTCTCTTAGTTTGTCCATCCGTTTCCGGATGATATGCAGAACTGAAGTTTAGTTTCATTCCAAGAGCTGTATTAAGCATTTGCCAAAATCTTGACGTCATCCTTGGATCCCTATCAGATATAATCAATTCTGGTACACCATGTAACCTGAAAATTTCATGCACGAATCTTTTGGCCAACACCGGTGAATCATCCTTTAGATTTCCAGCGATGAAATGAGCTACCTTAGTTAGTTTATCTACAACTACCAGGATAACATCATGTTTGTTCTTGGACATAGGTAACCCTTGTACAAAATCTATGCTTATTACTTGCCATTTGTACTGCGGTATGCTATGAGGATATAACAGTCCAACAGGGTGCATGTGTTCTGCCTTAACCCGCTGACATTCCAGAAAAATGAGTCACAAAATCAATGACATCCTTTTTCATACCTTTCCAAAAGTATTGCTGTTTCAGATCAGCAAGCATTTTTGTGATACCCGGGTGTCTAGAGAAAGGTCAATTATGAAATTCAACTAAAAACTTCTTTCTCAAATCGTTCAGCATAGGTACGTATACCCTGTTTTCATAACGTAAGATTCCTTCATTATCAAAATGAAATCCCTTATACCTTTCATCATTAGGTTCTGCAGCAAGCGCTACTTTTACTTGCTGAAAGTATGTATCAGATTCTGAGGCACTTTTTACCTCATCCTTAAACTGAGTTCTTAATGTTATAAGAGCATAAATGTGCCTCCTACGACTTAGAGCATCTGCTACTCTATTCTCTTTCCCTTTGATGTAGCTAATATCAAAATCATATTGGGATAAAAAATCCAACCACCTTCTCTGTCTGGTATTTAGATTAGGCTGAGTGAAAATATATTTCAGTCCTAAGTGATCAGTTTTCAACTCAAACGGTTTCCCAAGTAAATAGTGTCTCCAGACTTGAAGCACATGAACAATGGCAGCAAGCTCCAAATCATGAGGAGCATAATTCAGCTCATGTAACTTAAGTTTTCTACTTTTATATGCTATGACTTGATCACTTTGTAACAAAACACCTCCAAGGCCTTCCCCAAAAGCATCCGTTACAACAGTAAAGCTCCCATTAGGGTCTAGTATAGCTAATATAGGTGCGGAAGTCAACTGGATTTTCAAACTTTTGAAAGCCGTTTCACACTTATCATTCCAAATAAATTTCTTATCCTTCTTCTACAATGAAGTTATCGGTGCAGCCACTTTAGAAAAATCCTTAACAAATTTTCTATAGTAACCAGCAAGACCCATGAAGCTTCTTACTTCGTGCACATTCTTTGGTGCAGGCCACTCAGTTATTGCCACTATTTTTGAAGGATCTACAGCAATTCCTTCTTTACTAATGACATGACCTAAATAGTGAACTTCTAAATCAAAGAAAGAACATTTGGATAACTTACCATACAACTTTCTTTTTCTCAAAATTCCCAAAACTATCTTCAAATGCTCATTGTGCTCCTCAACACTTTTAGAATAAATGAGAATATCGTCCAAGAATACAAGTACAAACTTGTCCAAATATTCTTGAAAGATATTATTCATTAAGTTCATAAAAGTTGCGGGTGCATTAGTTAATCCAAAAGGTAGAACCGTGAATTCATAATGTCCGTACCTTGTTCAGAAATTTGTTTTATGAATATCTTCTTCTCTAATCCTTAACTAATGATAACCAGATCGAAGATCTATCTTAGAATAAACCGCTGCCCCACGGATCTGATCAAATAGATCGTCGATCCTTGGAAGTGGATATCTGTTCTTGATTGTTGCTTTATTCAACATCCGATATCAATACACAACCTAAGTGTTCCATCCTTCTTTTTCACAAATATTATTGGTGCTCCCCAAGGTGAAACACTTGGTCTAATCAAACCTTTGGACAAAATTTCTTGCAATTGTGCCTTAAGCTCGACTAACTTTGTAGTAGTCATCTGATAAGGTGTTTTGGAAATAGGTTCTGTTCCCGGTTTGATTTCGATGGTGAATTCAAATTCCCTCTTGGGTGGTAACCCTGGTAATTCCTCCAAAAAAACATCTTTGAAACTTTGTAGCAGAGGAAATCGTTTCATGGAATCACCATCTTCTTCTGAAAATTCAGATATCTTTACTGCATAACGGGTACATCCTTTGTTTTTAGCCTTTTTAAGCTGCATAGCTGACAGTTTTCTAACTGAAATTTCCTGTTTCACCCCTTGAATCTCTGTTGTTTCTAGCCGATCATCAAAACATTTTATATTATTTTCATAGCAGTCTACTTTTTCCTTATGGTTAGCTAACCAATTGACACCAATGACAATGTCGTAAGACCCCAAAGGTGTAACATAGAGGTCAAATTCTGTGGAAAAATTAGGTAAGTCAAGGACTGCCCCAAAAAGACACATACTCACTGTATGAACAAAGTTATTACCATACTGTACAGTCCAAGATTTATCCATTTTTCCATCTTTTCTTTTAAGTTTAGAAGCAAGTTTACTAGAAATAAAACATTCAGTAGCTCCTGTATCAAAAAGAATAGTGACATGTATGCCAAATAACTTACCCGGAACTTCTATAGGTGTCACCTGCTTTTCAGCTTGCTTGTCTGCTACTGCAGCATGTATCTTATGCTGCTGATTACAATCATCCTTCTTCAAAGGGCACTGATTTCCGTAGTGGTCTTTGCCACAATTGTAACAGCCTCCTACAGGTCCCTTTTTAGGCTCAAAATTGCCTCTAGCCTTGTAATTATCATGTTGTCCTCCATAGGGCTTCTGCCCATTGTTATAATTTTTAGCAAAATTATCCCTTACATTCCCAGCAGGCTTATTCCCTACCGCTTTCTTACTATTATCCCCTGGAAACTTACTTCTATTTCCAAACTTTTTCCATGGTCCCTTTTTGGGTGCAAGAGAGGTTGAAGAAGGGTTTGCAATCTTCTTCCACACTTCCTCTTTATGAGTAGAAATAGCCTTTAATTTCTGTTCTTGTCTCATGGCCTTTTCAACAACTCCTTCCATAGTGGTTGGACTATGAACATCAATCTCCCCCCTATCACAGGATTCAATCCCATGATGAATTTCCATATTCTGAACTTCTCTTCAGTTTGATACTGCGGTACATACTTGAGGAGTTTTGTAAATTGCTCCCAGTATTCTGTTACCGTTAGCTTCCCTTGAGCTAAGTTCTGGAATTCTGTCATTTTCTGATCATAGAAAAGTTGTGGCAGCCAACGTTGCCTAAAATAGCCCTTAAATTGATCCCAAGTAATATTGGTCTCATCAATATTTAGCTCAGCTTTATGGCTATCCCACCATGAAGATGCTTTGTGGGAAAGCTGATAGGCCCCCCAAATAGCTTTGGTTTCCTCTAAGAAGTTTCTTATTGCAAAGTACTTCTCCATTTCGCTGAGCCAGTTCTCAGCTTCATCTCCTAATGTGGTGCCATCATATTTAGGTGGGCTTATCTTTTTTATATCATTAGTGAGTTCTGCTGCCAACCTAGCCTTTTTGTTTTCTGGTTGGACAGGTGCATTTCCAGCATTAATATCAACACCCATATCGGGGTTGTCCTCAGGAGGTTGCTGATTTTTATTACCAGCTTCATCTTCCTCCTCATTTCCCATTACTTGCTATTCAAGTACAACTAAACGATCTCTTGTGTCCAACAGGGGAGCAAGGATCTCATATATCTTTTGGGTTGTTTCTGCCCCTCCTTCAGGTGGAGCATTATTCGCAACGTTCCCCCTTGTTCTAACCATTTTCTGTTACAAGAAAATTTAGGTTTTTATCAGATTATGGACACAATAGGTCCAAGAGCTGCAACCTTCTGCTCTGATACCAAGATGTAACATCCTCATTTTTATACATTAGAACAAGTAATTTTTTTTTTGATAAATGCTTCCTGGTTCTAAATACATAATTTAGAACTCACAAATCAAAACAACCATTCTTATAATAGATAACCATATGCAGTTGTAATGACTCGGAGTACCTCCAATCTATTCATTCCATGACTCGGTAATCTACCGATCTATTCATGAGTATCAAGAGTTGGCATTTTTTTATTTTAACACATCACTCTTACGGTTCTCTTCCCTAATCTGGGATTCAGAATACTCTGTCCAAGGAACCTATCTGAATATTTGTTACCATTATTCATCGGCATCTCATCCCTTAGACTAGGTGACAGAGGACTACGCAATTAGCAGCTTGCGATACTTTGGCCAAAGATTTGAAACATATTCTTATGTCTCGTATTCCTTGATGGCATACTCGTCAATCTGGAATACGTCCATCACCCCATTCCTTTGTTATGTAGAATGTCTTATACTGACTTCTGTCAATCTCTCCTGCCCCAAGTTATTCACTCAGAAACAGATTAATAATATGGCAACGTTATAAGGATGCTCTTGAGAACTAGGGATACTCTGACATACTGGGTCAACCCTAGTTAACCCTGTGTGTCAAGGTACCCCGAGTCTCCAGGGGCAGCCTCATAACATGACCATGTCGGTAACCAGTCCCGAAGTCAAAACTTGTTCGAGTTTAAGGAGTAAATCTTGACGATCAATGCAAAGGGTGTCGCCATAAGTCACCTGCATTGTTGTATCTTCAAGAAGATCCTAATATTCTTGAAGGTACAACCTTGCAATCGACTTGTGCCATCAACCTTCAAATCCACCTCGATAAGATCTACTAAATTTTAAGGTGTTACTTACGTTGAGTTAAAATTATACTATAAGACGCTCCCTTAAGGGTAGTCTTTCCCAATCCTTGGGTTCCTCACCTTAGAATTACCTTTCTTAATAAAACCCATTACACAAGAGAAGTTTAATAAGATTGAGGTCCCATTAAGGAGTTCATAGAAAAACATAATTCTAAAACAACGAAATTGGACAATAACCCATAATCTTCACATGAGATTTCTAACCAAACCCTTTTTAGGTTTATATCAGTTCTCATAACTGAAATTATATCTTACTTATTAGTATCGA
This sequence comes from Taxus chinensis, assembly GCA_019776745.2. Lineage (NCBI taxonomy): Eukaryota > Viridiplantae > Streptophyta > Pinopsida > Cupressales > Taxaceae > Taxus > Taxus chinensis. The sequence goes on from CM034156.1 coordinate 608,585,246, forward strand.
GATATAGTGATTAAGAATCCAATTAAACGTTGTCTTGACTTAGATCAAGACTAGGAAGTAATAATTTATTCAGCTCGTTTAGCTTCCTGCTCAGGTTTATTTTAACCTTAGCTTTCCGAAAGACAGTGATCTAAATTCCAATTCAGCTTTAGATAGAACATAATAGAACTACTAAACAATCTTAAGTATTTAGTCACATAACCTTGCAAGCTTACTTAGATAATCACAAAAGTCTCTAGTTATACAATAATAACAATGCTCTTATGATCTTTCGAATCGAAGAAGATCAAACCATCAAGATACGAATGGAAACACATAAGTAACAAATACCTCAGTTTATTCATTTCAAGCAATCAAATACATTTTATGCATTCAGCATATTTGATACAATACTCAACAGCAAAAGAACATCTTTCTTCAAGTAGTACATTTAGAGAATCAAGCTGTAATTCATCATAAAACCAAATTAAACAATCTGAACATCATATCAGATCTGCGTGCCTTTACCACTTACGGCAATCATCTGCAAAAATTGTCAACACGAGTCAGTTCGGTGAACTGAGCATGATAAGCACTAACTCTTAAAACAAATGCAATCCACCAATTGCTCTTATTGAGCAACCTGTTTAAATGAAATCAGGCTAAATATCTTTTCACAATTTTAACATGACTATAATGCATAACCTCTATTATAGCTGTCAGTTAGTCCTAAATTTTTTTAGATGTCTCAACGTACATTTTAGAGACTAAGAAGAACAAAATAATTCCAAAACATCCATCCATCTGTATCTCCAAGACAACATCAATCCATCAATTTATTCCATTCTAAAAAGAATATACTATCAACTCGTATTTCAACAAGTATGATTCAACCAAGTTCACAAGGCAGTTTAAAATAACCAGCAAGCTCACTAACATAATTCCTTTTCAATCATACACTATGTTAATGGTACATGCAAGCATAGCCACTTATACAGCAACACACAATTTATGCCATGCTCTCCATACAGTACTACTGTCTATTCTTGTTTTACCCTTACCGTAGAGATCACATAAGGATACAAGAGAAGAAAACATTCATAGTTTCTAGACAAGGAGAGACTACTTATTATTCATACAGTTATAGATATCAACATAACTTAATAGCAGAGGAGAAAGAAATAGAGACATTCATATTCCATTCCAATCATGTTCATGACTGTACCATCCTCTCAAGAGTAATGCATTTACACTATAAGCATATGACTAAATCAGCCAAGGCCACAAGAAGATATTACAGCTTCACCAGAATTCCAATATAAAATTCACCTGTAGATTATTAAGCAATACAAGAGTTCACGCGACAAGCATTAATAAATAATCCAACTCCAATAGACTCAAAAAAACTTTCCATATTATACAACAACATGAAAAATATCCAATGCCATTGCCTGTCATGGCACAGCTAAGAGCTCTTTGTATCAGTCAAAATTGAAACAAGATCATATTAAAACAGTTAACGTTTCCATATGAAATATAGAGACATTCACGCAGAGTCGAAACACAATATGCACAGCCTCATTCAACTAAGCAAATCCCTACGATTATTCAACATGGGTGTAAATTAGAAGTCATTTTCAAGAAGAACAACCATAACCAGGTCTTCGCAGAAGCCGAGTTCCACACCAATAATTTTTCTTGAAGGTTTCATTTGAAGTTGAGTTACTACAAAGTATAACACAACAATATAAAGAAAGAGTCCAAAACGATATGCATGCTCAACGAAGACTCTACTCGAGAAACGAGCCAACACGCAGCATATTATGGGCTCCTACAGTGTCAATTCCAACCAGTACTTATAACCAAAGTTGAATTCATACAACAATTCAAGAGTCCTAAAATTACTCATAGTAAAACTTCAATAGAAGTTAAAACATAAATTACCTTTCAATGACCCCATCAAAGTCAATAACATTTAGCATTCTTAACAAAATGACAGCATTCATAACCAAGCTTAGACAGAAGTTTTAAATACTAGATACATTTCAAAGACTCCTACAGACTCAAAATCAAAGAGTATCCACAACAAGCTTCTGCAGATGTCATAACATACTACCCATTTCCAAGAATTCCAACAAAAATTCACAATAAAACTTCTTACTGAAGTCGAAACATTAACTACGTTTCAAGGACTCAAAAGGAGTCAAACCCAAGTATTATTCTCAATTTAAACTTCTACAGAAGTCAGAAATACTATCTAATCAAGTTTTCGAAAAAAATTTAATAACATATAGTATTCACGGCTGTACTTCTACAGAAGCCAAAACATATTATCATTTCAAGAAGTCCAATACCAACAATAACATATAGTACTCACGACAAAACTTATACATAAGTCGGAATATACTGTACATTTCAAGAATTCCAACAGTATCATTTTCAACAAGTGAAAAAAAGCAAGGTTTCGACTGAAGTCTGAATCAAACAAGAAAACAATTCATGGACTCCCACAAAGCCGAATTCGTACATTATCCTTGCATGCATTTCTACGAAATCAAACCGAAATTCAAAACACATCAAAATAATTCAACCATTCAAAACAAAATGTACACCCATCAAGGGTTCACCGAAAAATTGAGCTAGCAAGAAGATACAGCAAACTAATTCATACAATGCTACCATAAAAACAAACTGAACCAAAAATCATTTGAAGGAAAGTAGGATTTTTAAAATTTAGGGCCTAACATGCCTGGTAATGCCGCTTAAAAATCCAAAGAAGACCTCTGAAAGAGCTCGAGCCTTCTCCTCTTCTTCCACGTTAGTTTCAACAACAATAATTTGTTATTTCCATGCCTTATAAACTTTCCTCGATAGAGAAAAGATAATTGCCATAGAACAGCAAGTAGATTGGTTCGAAGAACAAGTGATGGAAAACCAAACAAACAACCATTTTTCCATTTTGCATGCCTTCCCGAGCAATCCGTGCTCAGAAATCGAGTTCCTTAATTGCATTAACTCTGAAGTTCCCGCTCAATCTCCATTGCCACCGACCGCCATAGTTGGTGATGGACAAAAACAAACCAAAGACCATTTCCAAATTTGGCGACTCTGCCACGTCAGTCTCAATGGCCGTTTGAAATCTCCACTAAATCCTTTGTCCTTCATGCTTATCCCCTTCATTTAATGCTATAGAAACTACCGCCCATGGCTCGCACCCCTTCATAGGTCCCCTTCCTCCACTAACATTAGTTAGGTTAGAAACATAGGTTAGATCATAAGGTGATACTTAGTCTAACTTCCTTAGTGCTAGGTCGCTAACCTTAGGAACATTTTGCTTATAGCTTAGGGCTAGGTTAGATTAACACTAATCCAAGCCATAGGTTATTAACCTTAATAAATCCAGTCTAGGTCTAACAATTAGAATCGTTCAGTATAAGAACCAACAAATATACATTCACGAAAAGGATTCATTCTAGCACTGATAATAAGCTAGTAGTATAAATGTATCTGAATTTATTACCTGGCTCAAGATCAAGACCTTCCTGATATTACGATATCGGGAACCAATTCATTTAACAAGATCATCCTGAGTTAACTCCTGAATTACTCATTCCACACATTCCGAAATCAGATTAAACTCGGGTGCAAAAATGAAAGAAATAAAAGAGTCCAAGCATATCCTGGCAAAGTCAAAGATCTTCAAATGCAAAGAAGATACAATCTAAATCAAGCATGACTTCACAATTAAAGGAACACATCCTTTTATAGAAGAAAGCATATATCAACACTTGAATGCCCAGGAGGAAGTAACAATAGTTTAGGGTGTTACAGCTCAGGTCGTTGGTTGAAAATTCCATTGCTTTCATGTTCTTTGAAATTAGTTTGATAGTGCCAGTTTCCTTCCATGTTTATCCATATATTTGATTCTCCATCAAGCATCTCATTACTGCCCCAAAGCTGATTTTGGTTCCAATTTATTGGATATTTTGAGTTACTTTCTTTTCCAAGTCTATGCTCATTTGAATCTTCTCCATGAAAAAAATTTGATTCATCCTTTATCTCTACTCCAATATGGGGAATTTGAGTATTGATGGGTGGATTAGAGGAAAAATCATTCTTTTCTTGTATGTCCATGGCATGAGTGAAGAGATAAAGAATCAGTTCGGGGTCTTCCTCAACTTGTACTGCTTCCAATATTTATTGCACAGAGTTATGGTTCATCATTTCCTATAGCTCATCTTTATATCCCTTTGAAGGATGTAGCTCAAGGAAACTATCTAGAGGGATTACCTCATCATCTAAGGAATTTCTACACTCCAACAATCCTTCATCAAATAGAGATTCATCTTCGGAGGCCTCAAAAGCCCTTGCTTTAATTTCTTCATCATGGATAGAGTCTTCATCTGCAAATGGGAAAGAAAATATATCAATTTCATTATTGCATCCATCAGCCATCAGTTCTAAAATGGCATCATATTTTTCATATGGATTTATCTCATTATGGCTAACCTTCACATTGGTTAAGGCTTCTAAATCAGCTTCACACTTTTCCTGAAGATTTTTGGCTTGTATCAATAGCTCGAGACTGAGCCAAGAACTTTAGTTTCTTCTACAACTTCAAGCATTTCTTGTACAGATATTTCTTTCAGTCCTTTCACAGGCTCATCACAAGCTAATTTTATATCTCCATAGATGGCCTAACTGGGATCATCTTCATCCCCAAATGGAAATGGGAATAATTCCTCATCTTGTAAAATCATGCAAGATGATTTATCTTCTAGAAATTTATTGAGAACCATCTCCTCTTATTTTTGGTCTGCATCATCTGGTGATTCGGGGCTACCTTCTTGTAACTCGAATCTCCTCATTGTTTCTTCAAAATTCAAATCCCTCTAGGAAGGCATGTTTGGCCCTATTAAGATTGGAATATCTTCTTCCTCGTCAGTTGTCACCTAGTGATTCATCAGCCTGGTATTTTGGTACAAAATGTTAGCTCCTAGGCTTTTGGATTTTTACACAGTATATTTCATTTTCCTAATTGGCAACAACCTTTTCATTTCACCTTTTACAGGGATAGTAGCAGATGACCAATCCATTTTAATTTCTCCACCTAGGTCTCTACAAAAAATTCTTCTCAGAAGCATGCCAAAAGATGTTGGGATATTTGTGACTAAAATAGTTAGAAGCAATTTCTTATCAGGGAAGTCAACTAGAGCTACTTGTGTGTAACATCCACCATTTGTCACTTCAATCTTAGAGAATTTTTTTTACCATACCTTATGCAGCTGATTTAAATACCCATATATTTAAATCCAACATAAGTCCTAATGCAATCCCTTTTTGATAACTATCATGAACCATGTTTAATTGTATGAGAGAATACTGAACTTACTAGTTCTCACTCAATGCTCTTACGATCCTGTTTCGCACGGAATGTCTCGGCTCTACGGAATAGACTTTCTTCTATCCTTTCATTCCTTTGAGAAACAGATAAGGGTTAGGGCTAGGAGGAATACCTATTGAATTTTGAGATGGTGTGTGCGTACCGTAGAGAAAGATCAGATCGACTGCGAAGAACTCCTTTTTGTCTTGGAAGGACTACCTGCAAGTAAGAATACAAGACCACCAGATTTTAATTAGACAATATATGAGGGAGCTGCCTTAGGCCCAGGAAATATAAAACTTCCTTTCGAAGGTGGTCAGTTCCCCTTTTAATACGAATTAACACAAATGATAACAAAGAAAGCTATTGCAAAATCACAATTTAGGTATCTTGTTACAAAGCAATAGAAGCTAAACTATCAATAATAAAGCGTCACGTTGTTTGTTCGGTTACTGGTCGTCGATACATTCAGGTTGAGTTATAGGGATAAACCAGACTGGATCTGAGGTTGTTAGGTGACAAATAGGTGAGAAAAGGGTTTTGGGGTATAAGTCATAGTGACCGACGCCGGTCACTGGATAACCGACCGCGGTTAGAGAACCGCTGCCAGTGGGGGATAAACGACACCGATAGGGTCATCAATCTAAGTGCTTCTGGATAGAGGTTGGTTGCAAGGTGATCGTGGGTTTATTAAGATTGGTGGATGGCTGAGGGGAATAATGGGAGGACAGTGAAGGCTCAGAGTGTGATAAAATGGTCTTCTGGGCAATACAAAGATGTATGGATGAAGGTTCAGTGCAGGGTGCTGGTAGGTGGTAGATCTAGGAATGAGCTTATAATTACTATCAATCCACAGGCTCAAGAAATGGTGCTTAGAAACATACGAGACACTACTTACTTGTTCCTGATGACAAAAACAGGCCTCAAGTGGGATGATCTGACAATCCAAGATGAGCTATCTCCTCTTCTGATGCTTGGATGAGTGTCACTGGGCTTTGGTTATTCAGTTGCGATCTTGGGCTTGATGTCCTTCTCTGCAAACTTATCTATTTCCTTCACTTGTCTCTGCTCGGCCAAGCAAATCTGGATCCTTTCAATGATTTCTCCTCTTCCCGATCAAATGAAAATCTGATCCCTTGTTTTTGGTTGGAAGTGGTCATTTACAGGGAACCGATGGCAGTTACACAACCGACGGCGGTCGAGTAGGAACCGATGTTGGTCACGTCAAAGCGGGCTATTTTTGGTAAAACAGCTAGCTTTCCCTCCTTTTCTCCCAAGGGATTAGTTGCGGGCTTGGTCAAGTCATTATGAGGTTGGTTTTAGGTGCGGGTGAGGAGTAATTAGTCATGGGTGTGGATGTGGACCAAGTTATAGGTCTTAATTAGGTTAGTTTAGGGTTAAGACTAGGTTATGATGAGGTGGCGAAATGAGGTGGCAGGTATGGCGATGTGGATTTATTAATTATAAGGTAATTAATAAAGAATTATGTAAGGTTTAGGTGATGAGGTTAGGTTGTGAAATGAGATGCGGGGCACAGGGGGTCGTAAGACACAAATTTGGTGTCTACAGATCCATACATAAAATGTACCCCTTTGGTTCTCCTTTAATAGGATATGATATATGAGTGATAACCCCTAAGTTTGTACCTGGGTTCCAACTATGAAATCCATAAGTATCCCATAGCTTAGATAATGGTGAAATCTCGAAAGTATAATCAATAGTTACACTACCTTGAACAAATTTTCTGAGTCATCTATACCATGCTCAATTCCATGACGATACACTCGTCATTAGGAAATTGTCATTTCACCTTAATCACTTTTTCAGTTATAAGGATTTAAAGTCAATGATGTTTTCAATAGCTACAATCCTTATACAAGATACAAGCCCAGATTAACCTACATGAAGTTGTACCTCGATGTCATCCTATGATGCCTATGGGAAATCAAGTGTCTTTGTAACAATTCACATCATTGCTAGACTACTTCCCTTCCCGTAGCCATCATATGTTGGCATCAGGATACCAACCCGTGGAGTTCTATTTGCCCTTGTAACTATAACAAGTTTATACTCAAGCAATACCACGCCACATTTTAAGGTCTTGAAAAGGGAACTAGGTATAGTTGTTATGTGGTAGTATTCAAGTAACGAAAAATTGTCATTAAATGGATATGACCACGTAATAGCAGTAGTGAGTTGACATGTCAAGAGTCCTAAAATGAAACATGGTATCTTAATAAATTAAACATGACAGATTGCTCCAGTTCCCATATCGTCTTCACTTAGTGAAGAGTATCTAGAGTCCTGTCCCATAGTATGATGATAGGTTAAATGTAATTCCAAGAATACTCATTTCTTCAGGTATCTATTTCAGATACAAGATAGATAATTATTTAGACCTAAATTCACAATCTTACTATTTATTAATGATTCAAAGTCAATTGAATAAATAATTCCTTACATTATTAAGGAGTAATAACCGCTAATATCATTCTTAATCCTATAAGCAATCATGTAACCTTCATAATTACTCATTATTGGGGACATACGAAGTTGATCGTGTTACCCTCTTTTCAGTAACACTTATGCTATATAATATAATCGTGTTATTCAATTTTACTTCATAATTTGTAGCAGCCAGGTCTAGTTGGTCTATATATATGAATCTCATTCATTTTAAGGTTCTTGTTACAATAGTATTCTCAATTCTCTTGAGAAATTCTATAACAATTTCCAAACCCCAACTTAGGTTTATTTGCATGGCTACTATAACCTTGATAGTGTATTCATTTTTCTTGGATCCTTATACCAATTTCCTTGGCATCCAAAAATACATTCCCTTAACTCCAACTATCAGGTCACTCATATCCTTTATATGACTACACCGTCATGTCCTAATCATGGTTGTTTTCAACTTATAATTTTAGGAGCGTAGATACCAAACTTCCATAGTGAATAAGATGTCAAGTACTCAAGTTGAGAACAATCTATATGGTGCCATCAACATTATCATCATTTGCATTCGACTTCATACCCATGGTTTCATAGAAGTTTAGTATTCTGGGATTTAATCATCTCCCATGTAGTTCTATGCCAATTGTATCCCATATCCTATGGGTCCTTTTTTGCATTTATGTTTAACCTAATTATTAATGAATTATCTTCATTACATATTGTTAGTTGGAGTAACCCCATCATAAACGTTCATCACAGCAAATTTTGAATGATGGTAATCTAATGGTTCTTATACTTTATTCACCCATTTTATGGAAAGATAGATAGCTTATGTATCAAGAACATCTGTGATCTATCCCTACTTATTATTTCACCTTGAATTATTATGATGAACTCCCCATCATGCTACATAAATTGGGTTATTTTTACAAAGTTTTTCAACTTCATTTCCTTAAAGTTTTAAATGCTTTCCAAAAGGAACATCATCAAGTTTTTGAGACTTAACCCTTATTTGTTAAACTTTATCATATCATTCATAAGTTTCATCATAACAATTTATTTCTAGTAAAGTTACTCAATCTTTACTAGAGGAATCTTCCTTAAGTATGTATACATAAACATGTACATCAAGATTCATACCTAGATGATTTCTCATCTACCAAGCAGTTAACCTTTAATTGGTCTTGTGAGGAATCACAACCTCTTGCTTACAATAATATTTATTTCCCAAACATTAAATCAATTTAGAATAAAAGAATATGGCAACGCTGACCCATAAATTATTCTATTAACCTATCCATTATATTAGTAATTTATAACTTCACAATTCATCCATTGAAATTACTAGGTGCATTTAATTCATAAGGTAATTAATACATATTAATGAATCACAACGATATAACAGTCTTCAAATATAAACATCTAATGATTCAATTTTCATAAATATCACAAGAAAATACCATATCCATACCGACACTAATATAACAAGTATAAGTTGTTACAAAGAGTGGACAAAGGCATCGTCCATCTTACAACAATATGAAGCTAGTACTTATTGAACAAATATGGAATCTTTACCATGTTACAATACATCATAAATGTACCCATTAGATTTTTACAACAAAATCTTTACTCAAAGACAACAAATAACTTCCTTGAAATAATTAGGAATGTCTCAATTCTCTAATTGACTGCCAATATATCCTTTATAAGTAAGCATACAGTTCAATTATATAATCAAGGCATTTCTTTGCTTTACGCTCGTTATCTTTGCTCACTTTCCTACAATGGTTAAGCAAGGTCAATTTGACTGAACTAAGTAAGAAAAGTCATTTATCCTATTTATCAAGTTATGTCATTAAATGTTAGAATGAATAAATACTGTAATAATCTCATTCTTACAATTTAATCATATAATGCCACAACATCATACTTTAGTAACCTACTTTGTAATCATTTAAGTACAGCTATTTTTACCTCTTTCACTATTCCACAAAGATAAGGTCTTATTACTATTTCACATAAATAAGTTAAAGCAAAACAAGATAAATATATTCATACCCAAGAATGACCATCAACTAATAAATAAAACGAGTTATTAAAAATATGATTGAATCACATAAAGTTAGATAGAGTAATCAAACTCTTATCAATCACGGTACAAATCTATGTCATCCCATTAATAACTAGAAATTGCTGCAACTATTGTTGTTGCTCCAACAACTCAACAAGTATTAACCTTGGACACACAAGGTATTCCTAGCTACGGAAATGGAACCAACTAGTTTCACCGATACCAACATATCCTTCAAATAGATCCGATAAATACACATGACGTATACATGTCATAACTACATAAAATAGTATATCCTACATTATCCATTATATCCTTTGAAGGAATGATATCCATACATCTCAAGTTACATATCGTAGTAACTTAAAGGAATTAAGGCAATATAGAATCAGTTGCCTACTTATTCCATATTGTACCTTCTATAATAAAACTCATCATCTCCAATTATATCTTAGCACATTTAGCTGCAATAATAATCTGAAGACATAGCCATTCCAAAGCTTATTTATGTTTCTGTATAGGGGCTAAACTACCCTGAATTTATCTCAATGACTAGCACATATTACTCCTCAATAACGGAGATATGCTACACTCAATTTAATCATCCTATAGAGATTCAATCAGTTACATAAACTTTACATAATATTAATATTAAAATCTTTAGTAAGGATCGATTTAAAGAATGGGAATAACTAAGTTTCCTTTCCATTATTGCACCTCATTTATGGAGCAGAAAAACTTATCAAACATATCCATAGTGCAACCCAACCAAGACCCCTTGGTTTCAAGTAAGACTTTATAGTTCTTTCAAGAAAACAACCAACACTTTTATTCATTATCCATCAAGGTCCCAGCTCCAATTGAGCTTTCCTCAACTTTGTGATTGGTTATAAAAACATATAACATATGAATCAAATAGCTTCCAGAAGGAATAAAAATTTGTTTACCATACTTGGTATAAGATAAGTTAGGCTCATCCCTTCAAATCCTAAACCCCAAATTCATTTGTTGTTCTCTAGTATCAATTCGAAATTGTTTATACAACCACTTTGAAAAGATAACAATTAATTATATTCCTTAAAATTGAATTAATTTGAATGCTCGACATGATCTACATTCTATTGCATCAACTAAAGGTGGTTTCCATATCCAAAGAAAAGGGATATTCATGATGAGATTTACAACCTACACGAGGCTGAATAGTGACTGAATAAGATTTATTCTGTAACTTTTCCACTCTTACTGCTTATTGTAATGAAACTACTAGTAATCCCTGCTACCATCCCATAACCTCTCCAAGAGTTAAAAGGTCCAATATACCAATAAAGGTTAACACGAAATGTTACCATTTTGTAACCAAATCACTTAGACTGAACAATATCAGAAAGGTTAATATCCTAATTTTCTCTACGGAGAGAGAAAAATAAATTTTTCTCACAGATCCATTTAAGGTAAAGGATTACGTTGGGAAAAATACCAAATCCTTAGCCATAGTGGCAATCCCGCCTCATTACCATTTAATATGATGGAGAATATAGCATAATATTAATACACCCTCTGCATGAGATAGAACCAATAGACCAAAAGCAATAAACATCATTATTAGTAATCGGGCTAGTATTAGATCCCATAGACAAGATTCGGTTATATAAAAGGAAACCCAAGAATCCAAATTTGACTCCGCATAATATTAAATATTTGCACAATAACCCACCACTATCTGATTCAACCCAATCAAACAATGTAAATGAATTATAGTGGTTCTAAAACCTCTCCCGGTAGTACCATCTATAGTCACCATTATCGAGCATGATTCAAGTAGAATAAAAGAGAAAAATATAATAGTTTCCCAGGGTTACAATTGTACGATTTTCCATTTCTTTTCACACAAAAACAAAGTATAATAAACAACAACCCCGAACTATCATGTACTCAATTTTTTTTCTTAGATCAAACCAAAATTGCCAATATGTATTCATTCTAACCTCTAATGAATTAAAAAGATAAAAGGGATAAAGAATATTTATTTCCTGGTAAAATGGAAGGTTGAATTCCTTTCATACGGCTTCCTTTGTAGCCCCAAATTGACTTCGAATCTAACTTAGATCACATTTCTAGCAGTCCTTGCTCGGTGAAACATTTTTATATAGCAACAGATTTAGAACTTGCATGGCCTTACAGTTTTCTGCCCCAAGGAATTTGCCATGCAAAAATACCAAACGTGGAGTTTTTCCCATTTTTACCAAAAAAACTAAATGAAATGTTAAATGTAAAATTTAATGGCATTCAAAGTGGAAGTACCATGTCAGTGGCTCATCCAAAAATCACCACCCTTCAACTTTCCTCCAAAATTGGTGGTATTTCTACATTTAAAACCTTATTTACCTTTTTCCATGAAATTTGCTAAATAATATTTACTTAAGTACTTTTTATAACCTAGGTCAATTAATCCTTTCAAAAACATAGGTTATAATATAGTATAAGACCAATGCTATAGCACATGCATAGCCTTAATGTTATTATCTAAATGCCCCATAAATCCCATATATATACATATTAAAATGTTAAATCAGCTATGATAATTTCATAATCCAATATAAGCACCATGGCCTAGGATTCATAAGTCAGAGTCTACTAACCATAGTGGTTGATTGTTAAAAGGTTTGTTATACAAATCCGTAAACTACATTCCCTTGTCTAAAACATGTTACCTTCTAGGAATGGAACAATGAAATATACTATTTCACAGGTATCATATTATCCTTAGAAAACTTTAACCCTTCCCATTGTGATATCATGACCCAATGCCGCCAGTATGACATATTAAGTCATCTTGTCGATGGCTTATTACACATATTTTAATCATAACCAATCGTACATGTTTTCAATACTTCAAATCTCAGTTACCAACTAAGGATCTTGATTGCATGAATGTTTTTCACAATTGTAATCTTAATATTTAAATATGAAATCAGGGTTCAAAGTGAAAATTATTAAAAATACCCAATTCCCATCACTATAGTAGGAGCTACATAACACTTCCTACCCTTATTAAGTGCATGGCTGGAGTTATCCATACAACTTGTTAAGGAAAACATGTTGTGGCAAGTGAATATGCACGTTAGAATCTAGGAGTCACTGCATTAAATCCTTTGACTTATTTTTGTCATTCAATGGATAATTTCAACTCCTTTATAATCCTGAACTAAATTTATGGGGTGTTACATTCTTCCCCCTAAAATGAATCATCATCCTGATGATTTCATCTTATTTCTCATAGTCAATTCATTCATATACAAACTACACACTTTTTGATTTCATGTGTTTAGTCATTATTTTCACTGGAACTTGCGATTTCACATCTCATAACTTCACATTTACTGGAAGTCATTACTTGTCAACCAGTAATCCATTATACTAAAATCAACATGTCATAGATTCTATCTCTTCAGCAGTTTGCTTCATGTAACATTATGTAGTACTTACAAAAGGTACTCTTAGAATTCAGCTTTACCAAGATAATGCAACATGACACTACTGAATTAAACTAGACAAGTCCAATCACAACTATCTTACATCAAGGTATTACAACACACAAAGCTAGTTAGGAGGATTTTTTCTTTTAAGGTCATATTAATCAGACTCTACCTCTAAATAAATCCAAACTCATATTTTGACAAGCTTAAAAACTAGCATTTACTCATGTTATACATAAGTAATCAAACAACATAACTGCTCACAATCATCTCAAGTAACGCTAGAATAATAATGTTACAGTCATATAAGCCCATACTTATGCAACTATAATACTATTATTCTAGTTCCTTTAAGTTCAAATATCACAAATTCATGAATAGTTATAAAATATTAGTCCATTGATACCTTAGTAGATCAGATTATTGATCTATATATCCTTGAGTTGTATGCACAAACAACTCATATGAATTGGTTAAGAAAAATAATTCTTAAATTTCTATACAGTCATGTATAATATTGATACAACATAGTAAAGGGAGTTACCTCCCATAATAATTCCTTCATGATATGACTAATCACTCAAGTAAGGTCATACATCCGATACTTGATCATAATAGTATGAGTATATACTTCCTTACTTTCCATAGCCGGTATGGACTAAACATCTCTTTTTTTATAAAAAGTCATACTTCACTGTATCATCAGACAAAGATACATACTATAGTTAACCAATCATCTCATAACATAAGTTACGAGTTCATTAATGAAATCATGTAGATGTAGTGTAACTGACAGAGTGCCTACACAATGATCACATTGTTAAAAAGGATCAGTAGAACCTTATGAAACATTCCAGAATGTGGTACCTCAATTCAATGATTCCCATATTTAAAGTTCAAAAATATAAGACTGGAGTTAAATATCCTTTACTTTAGCAATCATGTAACTCCTGCCAGCTTTAAATTACTAGTCTTTTACAACCAGGATAGTTTTATTTACCATCTTTGGCACATAATGTTGATAACAATATTAAATTTAAGGACACTTTGACTCTAAAACCTTGAAGGTTAGTTTGCATCTTCCCATTAAATCATGAATATCAAGTTACATACCTGAATTTCTTCGTTACACTTTTCAATCTCTAGATTCTTACTAGGTTTGAAATTTTACCAAGCACGCAATGTTGTTGTTAGTGCAAATCAGTAGCACCCTCTGGATGTTTTATCAGATTTCTAGTTTGACATTATAGACATTCAGTGTGATTACACAACATTGAATCTTTTCCCCAAGCGTGAGACTTGTAAAAAGTGGGAAAATAATCTTTAGGTTAGAGGCTAGTTCCTCAACTCCTCTGATCAGGTGTATTACTTGAAAATTGTAGAGGTTTAAAATCAAAATCCTACTATAAATTCCAAGGGGATAGAGACAGAGAATGTAAAAGAATGAAAACTAATGCTAATAAGGTGATGCACCAAAGGAGTGGTGAGCATTTTTTACTCCTACAAATTGACACAAATTACAGAAATGCAGCAAAACATCATGCACAAACTGATAAAATGTAATGAAAAATCATGGGTGAATCAAACAACACAAGAAGAGGACTGAAACTCATTCACAGAGCTTGCATTATCATTTCCAATATCAAAATACATGCATTACATCAATAGAAAGGTAGAAAATATGTTGCAGTATTGAAAGAGGTATATTATTCCACAAAATCACTTTATAGGGTGAAAGAGGGAGCCTACAAAACATAAAAAATGTCCAACCAAACTCAAAGTGAGCCAAATCTGGCTTTTAACAATGCCCATTCGAGGTCAGGAGAGAGAAACGCGGGAAAATGTGAGAGCAGCTTCAACCATCAACCCAAAATGTAATAAAACAACATAGGCATCCTTAAAAGTCCGTTCCCTAACATTTTTCACCATGCTAGGAGAGAATGCGAGCCATTCTTCATTAAATATGGTGGTTGAAACATCATTTCTATTGGTTTCCACGTGCCAGAGGAGTTTTCCAATTTTATCTCTCCAAACTCTACCAAAACAAAAAATTGACCCTTAAATCATGTAGATGATTTCACCATCTTTCCATTGATATAAAGAACACCAAAAACTAAGATCTGGATCGAAAGTTATGCTCATTTGAAAATTTAGGGCAAAACAAGGCCAAAATGGGTTGGCGGACTGAAAATTTGAAATTTTCCCACTTTTTACATTTTGGAAAATTTCCCCAAAATTCTTTATACCCCACCATCCTGGTGTCATGTGGCACATTCTGATTAGTTGTGGGCATTTCTTGCTTCTTTTTCTACTGTTTTGGCCTTTGGAAAATTTTCCAAAAATTCTTCACTGGCTGGATGACCCGAGGACATGTGGAATGATCTGATTCGTCGCAGGCCTCTCCTCCAAATTTTCCGTCGCTTTTGACCATCTTTTCTGAGCTGGACATGTGGAAAAACTCCATTGGACATGGGATTTTCCTTTCATTTTTCTCTGTGGGCCTTCCTTATGTTTTTTGCCGCCACGTGGACAAGTGGCATGGTTCTATTGGCTCGGGTTTTTGGGGGGCGGACTTTCCGTTTTAATATTTCCTTTGATTTTTCTTTCGGCGATTTTTCCAATTTTCTCCCACCTCCACTAGAACATGTGGCATGATCTGATTTCTTCAGGTTTTTGGGGGGTGGACTTTCTTTTTAATTTCCCTCACTTGGGCGAAAAGGATAAAATCCTTTCGCACCTCCGACCCCCGCTACCCCGGTGACACGCAACGCCATCCTATTGGATGCAGACCTTAGGCTGAAATATTTACTTACACCAACCCTTGGGAAATTTTCCTCCAACTTCTTTCCCTTGGACACGTGGCATGATCCTATTTTCCAGCGGGCCATCAGGCCAAAAAATTCCTTCCTAAATTTTGCCAACACTTGGTAAAATTTTTAAGTTTACCTCTGCCTTAGCCCTTCCGAGGACACGTGGCCTCATATTATTGGCCCAGCCTTTTCTATGGGAAAATTTCCTATTACGCCATCACTTAGAAAAAAATTCCAAAATTTTTCTCCCACCTTCGCTTTTCACCAATGCCAACGTGGCGACTTCTGATTGGTCGATGGGGTTGTCTTGGGAAAATTTCCCACAAAAACTCCATCGAGCCATAACATTAAAAATACATGGAGTTGGGAAGAAAAATTTACCTTTCTGAAAATTTGAGAAAGAGCTCTATCTAATGGTGCCATTTCTAGAACATTTTGATTGCCTGAAAAACAAAAAATTTTGACTGAGGACACAAGGGAGGAATGAAATAAAGGGAGTTAGCCACAAAATGAGCAAGGGGCTCATTTTGGATAACAATTTTTGCGACTCGGAGGGGTCATCTGCCTGCTGGATGAAGTTACCAGTTGCCTAAAGAAATCCATTGGGCATGGAGTCATCAAATCTCTACTTGGTACGCTAACTAATTAGAACAATGCAAGAAGGAAGATGGAGGGTAGAACACCATTTGATTGGAGCAAGGCCTGCAAAAGCACATTTCCTGGAACAAAAAGCTTGTGCTAAAGCACTTAGGGAAATCAAAGGTAATCTACAACAAAACCATGTGCATAAGCACTTGGAGGAATGAAAACCTAAGCTAATATGTACAAGGTGGATAATTTATTTCAGTAGTAATGCTTTAAATGGATTCCATTGACTGGGAATATGTAATTCTTCACCATCCAACGTAGACAATTAGAAGGCATTGCTATCCTTATACTTTGTGACCATGTAGGGGCCACTCCAAATGGCATCAAATTTTGAATGCCTCCCTAGTTTTGCTTTGTCTACATCCCATTTTAACACTAGATCTCCAACTTGAAAATATCTATCCTTGGCCTTTCTATCAAAGGTTCTTCTTGATCACAAGCTTGATCTTTTTCCATTGCTTTGGATGCCTTATTTCTAATTTATTGGAGCTCCATCAATTTTGCATATCTAACCTCCATGGGTCCAAACTCCAACAAATCCAACTGCTTCATGAGTTCTAAGGTTAGTAACTCAAGTGACATGGGAAAAATTGCCTCTCTTCCATAAACAAGCTTGAATGAAGAATTACCTATAGATCTCTTGGGGGTTATCCTATCAGCCCATAAGGCTGATTTTAACTTAGTATGCCAAGACCTCTGATTTTCATCAAGAGTCCTCTTGATGATCCTTAACAAGTTCTTGTTTGTAGGACTCCGCTTGGCTATTACCCTAAGGATAATAATTTGATGAAGTGCTTAGGTAGATCCCATTCTTTACAACCCATTCAATTACCTTGGATCCAATGAATTCCAATGCATTATCTGATATTATTATAGCAGGTATGCCAAATCTGGTTGCTATCTCTTCATAGAATTCTAGGATGTTAGATTCATTTGCTTCCTTGAGTACCACTGCCTCAATCCACTTGGTAAAGTAATCTGTTGTTATTAAAATCCACTTGCGTCCTTGGCTTGAATTTGGGTTAATCACTCCAATGAAGTCCAAACACCAATGCATGAATGGCTGGTCAAATGAAATTAGATGCACTGGAAGGGCGGCTAGTCTCTCCTTACCTATGAAAAATACACAATTCTTGCACCTCTTGATCCATGCATAACAGTCACTGAAAATCTTGGGCCAATAATAGCCAGCCCTCATGATCTTAAGAGCTATCACTCTTGGTGTAAAATGACCCCTAGCTAATCCACCACGGAACTCTTCCAACACTTTGTGAATTTGATTTGTACCAATGCATCTCAGCAGCACTCCATTCACATCCCTTTTGAATAAAACACCATCAACAAGGGCATATGGGACAGCCTATAATACAAAGTGTGTCATTTTGGTTTTGTTCATCTCTTGAGGGCATAGGCCTATGTGTAGGAAGAGCATTATGTTTTGGGTCCAATAAGGAGTGAGGACACCATCATTTTCTTCTTGAATGCTTCCTTGCTCATGGTTGTCTTGCAATGCCAAAACAACCTCTTTCTCATTGTATGCTTCCTTTTGTTTGTTCAAGATTAGCTGCTCACACAATCCTTTTCCTCTGACCAACTTGGTGATTTTGATCACAATGTCATACTCCATGACACAAGTAATCCACCCCGCTCTCTTTTCATTTAGGTCTTTATTGAGGAGGAAGTCTTTAACTCCCACATGAGAAACTAGCAGTTGAATGTTGTTGTTTGAAACTAGATGCTTAAATTTATTCAAGCTCCTAATTACTGAAAGAACATGCTTCTCAATGAAAGAATATATCACCTCATATTCCTCCAGGATTTGGCTAAAGAAAGCAATTGGCTGCTCATCATTGTATTTTTTTTGCTTTACATAAATTGCAGAAATAATATTATCACCTCCGAATGCATAGAGGATGAAATCCTTGGAGAAATATGGGTCGATGAGAGTTGGAGCTTGTGAGATGGCTTCTTTGATTGCTTCAAAACTTGCCTCAACTTCTGCTGTCCATTTGAAAGATATGGTTTTCTTTAACATCTTAGTGATAGGCTTGACTAGGGCTGCAAAATTTGGGACAAACCTCCAAACAAAATCTAACCTTTAGAATACTTGTCTTAAATGAAAGAGATGGTCTGCTATATTTTTTGAAAAAATAGTGATATCATCAAGATATATCAGCACCATTTTGTTAATCAAATCCCTGAACGCCATGTCCATTGCCCTTTGGAATGTAGCTCCAGTGTTGGACAGTCCAAATGGCATTTTCCTGTATGCATAAGTCCCCCATTTTCTAGGGATGGACTTGATGTTAAAACCCTCAAAATATTCAATGACGTCCCACACCCTATTTTTGTAGCACTTGAGTAGATCATTCTTGGTAGCATGCTACCCCTTAACTTTGTTAACAATCAGCTCACTATCACCAAAAACTTGCAGGTTCTTTATTCCTCTTTTGATTGACCAATGCAATCCTTGTATCAAAGCTTCATATTCAGCAGTGTTATTAGAACATGCAAATTGAAATCTAAAAGCTGAATAATACTTAACTCCTTGAGGTGAAGCAAGCATAGCTCCCCCTCTTGCACCTTGTCTACTTCTTGATCTATCAAAGAACAACTGCCATACCTTGTTGTCATCCTTGTGGTCTAGCTTGGTGATGCTAAGAATAGGCTGATTTTTTTCATGTATGCAATAGACTCCTAACTCAGATTCTTCTATTTCTTGATAAGGATCAAAAGAATGCACATTACTTGTCCATTCATCAAGATCCAAATCTATGATGCTTCCAACCTTGGTGTCAGCTTCATCAGTGCTTGGATAATCTTCTTGATCAAATGCTGAACAATTGGTATTGATTTGGCTTGGAGTGTGAGGCTCAATGTGAAAGTTTACAATAGGCTCAAATATAATTGTGGCTTTAGTTCCATATCTTGTTCTACACAACATGTGTGACCAATCAATAGATAAGTAACCTCCAATATTAGCTATGAAATCCCTTGACAAACATAGGGCAAAGAGTGGTCGAAGATCTATCACTGAGACATCTTGCAAAACAACAACATTGGGGCATGCATGAAAAGTGAGACTCAAGTTCTTAATCACTCCTATTGTTGTTACTGCTGCCCATCCAATTGTACTACCCCTTTGGATATGACCTCATACTGAGTTCCCAACTGATCAACTATTTTCTTGGGCATTACTGAACTACTTGCCCTGGAATCTATCATGCAATTGTGTACTAATTGGTTTCCAATGATCAATGAAACATAGAATGGAGGGGGCTTCAACATTATACCTTGTTGTCCTCCATGATTCCCTTCTAGCTGGGCAGCATTTGTGAGCACCTTTTCTTCCATTTGGACTTGCTGATTTGAAGCTGACCACTCCTTCACCGCAGCTTGTAGCAAATCTCTTTGGCCTGGGATAGATAGTGATTCCCACATTGATATGTTTACATTTGTCTTCTTCATCTGATCAATGATGTTGAATGGAGATGAAGCATCTCTCTGATGTCCCTTGGCCTACACATTCATTCCTTACACATGGGAAGTAGCAACTAGCATTTGAGTTGGCCTAGGAGCTGTTTTAGGCAGCCCTTGAGTGTTTGGGACTGCATTTTGTTTGCCAATCATTTGTGGAGTAGTAGGAGGTTGTGGATTACTTAGAGCCAATGACTTTTCTTCACCCAAATTTATCATTTTTGATCTTGTGTTGGCTGCAACACTTTGGAAAACTATTTGATTCATGCCACAAAAATATTCTGCCTTCTAGTTTACAAGTGTGGTATCATTTGGAGCTAATTAGTGTTGGGATGTTTCTTGTTGTTGGTTATTTCCTTGGCCACCTTCACCCTCCACACCAGTATTTGTCACCATTAATGCTTGATTCAAGTCACTGTTGAAACACATAGACTGGTTGTGAGGTTCATTGCATGGGAAACACTAATCATACTCTTGAGCTATGTTATTTTGCACTGGCACTAATGCCTTAGAGACAGGTATAGCATTGGAATTATAGGGCTGAAATGGTTTGTTGGCAGGAGGTCTTGCTTGATTTGAATTTGCAACTGGATTGGATGGTCTTTGGGGTTGGTATGGCTATCTATAAGGCTGAGCTTGAGGCTGGAAAGGAGGTCTAAATCCATTTCATAGATTTTGCAATTGCTTCATGACTTCTTGAAGTTCATTTGAGGTATTAGTAGATGAAGTAGAAGCTTCACTTGAATTCTGATTTCTAGGAGTGGGAATAGGAGCTAAATTAGGCACTTGGCTAGTACTTGGGCTCTCTAAACTTGGAAACAATGGCATTGGAGGCCTAGGAGCTAGCTTTCTAGCTTGAATCAAATAATTTTCAGCTCTAATGGTAATGCTATAAGCAATAGGGATAGTTGTGCCTCCCATGGATTGAATTAACATAGAAATATCAGAATTTAAAGCTTTAAGGTAATAAAGGAAAAAACCTTCTACTGTTGGCTTTACTGCCACTGGAATTCTCTCCCAAGTCATTTGAAATCTGAAGTTGAAGTCAGTCAGCTGCTCATTGGGAGCTCTCTTGATGGTTGTCAACTGCTCCAAAAGGGACAAGTTTTCTCCTTTTTCTCCAAACTGCTTATGGAGGGATATACATAGCTGGTTCCAATTTTGGATAGAACCTAAGGCAAGACTCCTAAACCATTGCAAAGCTTTCCCTTTGAATGAAGATGCTAGCAGTTTGACAGCAACTTGCATCTCATTGATCTCATGGATTGCACAAATGTTAGCAATATCCTTAACATGATCACCAAGAGTAGTCTGATTCTCTCTAGTAAAGTATGGAATGTTCTTCAATGCTGCAACTGGGATTGGATTTTATGCATTGAGAGCAAGTGGGTTGCTACCACTGAAATTGAGATAGGGGTTGTTTTGTGCCGTTCTGATTGGCCTTAGAACCCTTGTTGATTGAATGAAAGGCCTACCAGGTAGAGGAGTTGAGAGAGTTCTATTTAGTGGAGATGGAGACCTTTGAATCCTCCTCCCTCTTTGCCTTCTTCCCAAATATAACTACAGATACTCAAACAACACTTCTCCTTCTCCAACTCTTGACCTTGTGGTGATTCTTCTCATGAGTTTTCAGGCCTGCACTACTAAAACCAGCCGATTCTTCTCCCCAGTAGAGTCTCCAGATGTGTAATTTAGGGCTCTTTTAAGAAAAAAACTTACAACAAATGCACATCAATTTTGTTGCAATGGAGATGAAGACCTATTAGGGTCCCACCGGGCATGCCAAAATTGTTGTTGCAAATCAGCAGCACGGCTAGATGTTGATAAGACTTCTAGTTTGACATCTTAAACATCCAGTGTGATTGCACAACATTGAATCCTCTCCCAAAGTGCGGGGACTTGTAAAAATGGGAGAGGAATATCCATATTAGAGGCTGGCTCCTCAACTCCTCTGATCAGATATATCACTTACAAGTTATATAGAGGTTTCAAACTCAAAATCCTACTCTAAATTCCAAAGGGGATAGAGATAGAGAATGCAAATCAAAACTAAAACTAGTGTTAATAAGGTGATGCACCAAAGGAGTGGTGAGCATTTTTTACTTCTACATATTGGCACAGTTCATAAAAATGCAACAAAAATTCATACACAAACTGATAACTGTAATGGAGGATTAGAAATGAGTCAAACAACACAAGCAAAGGATGGAAACTCATTCACATGGCCTGTATTGTTATTGTAACATAAAAAATCACTTGCATTACAACACCTGAGAGAAAAAATAGGTTGCAATCTTTGAAAATGTCTGATTTTCCACACAAATCACTTTCCAAGTGATAGAGGGAGCTTGCAATACATGAAAAATGTTCAACAATTTGAAAATGAGCCAAATCTAGCTTTTACAGTGCAAGGGACAAGTCCAGGAGAGAGAAACATGGGAAAACATGGGAGAGATTCAACCATTAACCAAAATGCAATCAAAACAGCATGGGAATCCTTATAGACCCATCCCCTAACATTTTTAGCCATATTGGGAGAGAATGTGAGCCATTCTTCATTAAAAACGGTGGTTGAAACATCATTTCTTTCCATGACCACGTGTCAGAGGCATTTTTCAATTTTCTCTCTCTAAACTCCATCAAAATGCAAAAATGACCCCAGAATCTTGTAGTTAATTTCACCATCTTTCCATTGATATAAATAACATGAAAAATTGAGTTCTGGATCGAAGGATTTGGCCATTTGAATTTTTAGGGCAAAACAGGGCCAAATCAGATTGGCAGGCAAAATTTTTAAATTTTTACCTTTTTTTTTATTTGGGAAAATTTCTCAAAAAATCCCCATGCTCCACCTTTCCAAGTGCCACGTGGCATGCACTGATTAGAAGTGGGCCTTGGGTGCTTCATTTTCCATCATTTTTCCATTTAGATAATTTTCTAAAAATTCCCCGCCGGGCTGCTAAGTTGAGGCCATGTGGCACGAGCTGATTCGCCAAGGGCATTTCTTCTTAAAATTTCCGTCACTGTTTTGACCATTTTTGACTTGGACATGTGATAAAACCCCATTGGATGTGGGCTTGCCCCTTTGAATTTTCCATGCGGGCTCGTCTTGAGTTTTTTGGGGCCACCTTGACACGTGGCGAGATTCCATCGGCTCGCATAGGGGGCGGGATTTTTCTTTCAAAATTTCCTCTGTTTTTCCTTGGGAAATTTCCCGAATTCTCCCCACCTTCCGCCAGTTTGGGACACGTGGCATGTTCCAATTGGATGTGGGCTCTTTGTAAACATTTTTACTTTTTCTCTAACTGTTTGGGAAAATTTTCTAATCTTCCCCCGTGATCCGCCTTTCTGGGCTCTCGTGACACATGGCCTTCGCTGATTGGTCGACGGGGGCAGCGGGCCAAAACTTTCCTTTTTTGAAATTTGGCAAAAACACTTCACCAAAATTTTAACTTCTCCTCCACCCTCCGAAACTCTGACGCCATAGGACATGTGGCGCAATATGATTGGGCACGGGCCTTCCCTTCAAAATTTTCCATGCGCCAACACTGAGTTAAAAATTTTCAAATTTCTCTCCTGGACACGTGGCATCATCTGATTCGTCGGTGGGCCTGCGGGAAAAATATTTATTCTTGAAAACTTTGCCAAATAATTGGTAAAAGACCCAAGTTTCCCTCCGACCCTAGCCACTTCCTTGGACACGTGGTGCCATTTTATTGGCTGTGGGCCTTTCAAGGGAAAATTTCCCACAAAAACTTTGTCGAGCCATAACTTCAAAAATACATGGAGTTAGGAGGAAAACTTTACCTTTCTGTAGAAGGAAATAGGGTCCCTAACAGTTTGGCTAACTTCGGTGTTAATAATCCCTTTCAAACTTGGATTGGCGGGGACATTCTACCCACTCATGTTAATAAAGCCATAATCATTGATCTTCTTAGCTGTGAAAATCATAACTAACGGCTATTTTTTTGACGCTAATGTGCGGATCCCCAAGTACATGTGGATGATATCATAAAAGATTTGGATGATTGTTGTGATTTGTGTGGGTGGGGCTGTCATCATTCCTTGGTATAGGAGGAAAGCCGAGGTGCGGGGTAATAATAACAAGTGTAGCATAATAATTAAATCGGCTTTCATGGGAAGGAATGATTTAAACTCCAAGTTCAAAGTTTGGCCTATCCCACACATTGATAGCTATTTTACCATTGAGAACAGGAAAAGGTGCAGAGGAAACATGGGGGGGCTGCCATGTAAAACCGAACCGACCCACAACCTTGAGTGGAAAGAGAACACGGAGCTATGGGAATACCTGTAAATTGGGGGCCTGTCTAATTTCATCAAAAGGATCCAAGGCTTCGACCAGGACATATCTATCAAGTTCTCCTGGGGTTGGAAGAACAAAACAATCAAATATAATAACATGAAAATGGAAATCACAGAAGAGCTCATAGCTCAGATCACGGGCCTCAGCCTAGAAGGCACAAAATTCTTCAATAAAAAGGTAGACAGGGAGGTTGAAACCAAGAAATTTCTGGAAGAGGGAGAGAATCTTGAGTTTGTGACTATTGGCCTCAAGGTGGAGTCGATCCCTGAACCATTTGCTGAACTAGCCAAAATGGTGGTAAGGTATGTTACCCTTGAAGGAAGATATGTGACTATACCTCAAAAGCATTTGATTTTTCTGAATCATTTTCGTAGAAATAACATTATCACCTTTCCTCATTATCTGATTAACTCCTTGGAGAAATCCATAAGGGAAGTTCAAAGCCACTCTAGGGCTGTCCCTTTACACCAAGGCCTTATCCTTTTGATTCACCGCCATTTCTCCAACTACCCTCCGGTGAATCCTAACCCACCTCCCTCCTCCATACCTACTCCTGCTCACATTGCTCCCACTACCCCCTGCTAAAAAGAAAGAATGAAGATGCGACCTCTAGCAAGAAAAGAAAGAGCCTCAAAGCCAAAATCCTTGCTTCCTAATGTGTCCTGAGGAGCCACAAGGATTTAGAACTTGCTAAAAGCCTTCTGCATATCAGCAGGCCGGTGGAGGAGCCCAAAGAGGAGGATTTGCTGGATAGGGTGGACAGATTAGAAAAGGAGCTTCATGAGCTCAAAGGAGCTATAAAAAACATGGAAAGAGCTAAGGGTAAAAGGATCCTTCAAAGTGAGGAGGATGAGGGGGTTATTGGTGAAATTTTCAAGAAACTACAGTCCCTGGATGGCATATTGGGGAATGCTAAAAGCCAAAATGACTACATATTGTCTACCCTCAAAAGCATTTACAACTTCATTGAGCAACATTTCCACAGTGTTTGCAGTTTAAGCGGGATCAATGAGGATATATGGGGCCCTAAAGAGAAAAGGGACATTGCAATTGCTCAAGCTGATCTTCAAGACCCCTCTCAGGCCACTGCCATTGCCTTCTTCATGTCTCTGGCAGGCTATCAAAACCAAAATTGATAGAGCCATCAAGTAAAGGGATGTAGTGATGCTGTTTTTTGGCTGCGATGTGGCTGTCTTCGGGCGGTTCTGGAGCTGTTTTGTGGCGGGGCTCCTTATGTTGTTTCTCTTTTGGTTCCTTTTTGTTCTTGCCTTCTTTTCTCTGGATCTTTGTACATTTAGATCCTATTTTCTCCTTTATTGTAATATTTGTCTGTTGAGCCTTCCTTGGTTGACTATTCTACCCTTCTCTGGCTGCTTCTTTAATCTTTTCTATCTGGCTTTTAAGCCATTTTGTATTCAGGGTATAGTCCCTTAAAAACTATTTACCCTTAATAACAAAAACTTTACCTTTCTGGAAAGCTAAGAAAGAGCTCTATCCAATGGTGCCATTTCATGAAAGTTTTGAGTGCCTTAAAAGAAAAAAATTATGACTGAGGCAAAAGAGAGGGAAGAATGGAAGGAGCTAGCCATAAAATGAGCAAGGGCTCATTTTGGATAATAGTACCCATGACACTTTCTTCTCTTTCATTCACGCCTTCTACCCAACCTACACCGGCCACCTCCATAGCACCTCAGTTATCACCGTGGGTAACCCATCCTCTTCCACCATCTACTTTTCCCTCCACATCTCACACACCTGTGTCATCATTTCCCAAAAATGTGCAACCTAAAGCTAAAAATATGCCACCCTCTAACAAGGTAGTTAAACCAACCAAACCTTCTTCTGCTAGCTCTTCTACCATGCGTGTATCCAAGTAGATGCAACCAATACCTAATACAACTTCACACACTGTTGTCCACTCAAAATTCCCTACTCTTAAGAAAGTGAATTTTCAAAATTTTGAGTTTAAGTGTCTTCTCTGTTGTACTGAAAATATTAAAAGTCGTGAAATTGAGAAAATCTGTGTTTTTGGGTCATTTTGTGTGTTTTTCGGGCCTGTCAAACATTTTTGTCCCGCGTGTCCCAAGTTCAAAAGTGCGCTCTGTTCCCCGATCGGCCGATTTCCCCGAAGTTTGTCTTTTTCAGGCCCGTCGGAACTTCTTGTCCCAAATGTCCCAAGTCAAATTGTGCAAGTTGTTCCATTTTTGACTGAAACACCCGAACCGCGTACTTCACACTTTCTTGTCCCAAGTGTCCCAGGTTCAATCGGGCAAGTTGTTCGATTTTCAGCCGATTCACCCGAACCACGTACTTCGCGCTTTCACATCCCAAATGTCCCAAACTCTTCCGGACCCATTATCACCTTTTCGTCCGATCCGGCCGAGTCGCGTGTTTCGCGTCCTTTCATCCTGCATGTCCCAAAAGGCATTTGTGCATCTTTTCCCTGCTTCGCCCGAATCGACCGAGCCGCGTGTTTCGTGCATTCGCGTCTCACATGTCCCAAATGAACCAAGTACCATTCATGCTTATTTTTCCCACTCTACCCGAATATCATGCTTATTCAAATTGGTAGGTATGTATTAAATGCGCATTCATTATCTTTCTCTCTCCTAATCGGCTATATAACGAGCATACCCCCTTTGCATTTTTCACATTGCTTCCATGTTATCCTTTGCTCGAACCCTTGCAATAAGAAAACCTGCACATGTATCCCCTCCCTCTGTAATTCCTTCCCGAGTCTAGTTTACGGCTCTGTCCTTAGAGTTACTATCAATATGAAGATCAAGTTTCAGGGACAGGAACAAATCTCGCCACTTGAGTCTGCCGTTCACAATATTGGGGACAGTGAAGCTCATCATCTTGATTTCAGTGATTTTTGGGCAAGGATGGCAAATGAAAACCCTACACCAATGGCGCAAATGATTCACGACAGTGGTTTGGCTTTTGCTGGAGGTTTCCCAATCTCGGTGCAATGTGCTAATATAGTGCTTTCATGTGGAGCTCACTTCGACCCTGATTCGAGTGAATTAACTAATGTACATGGGGAACTCATCGCCAAGCTGGATGCTGCCACCATTAGAACTACTTTGAGGATCCCAGAGATGGATAATGCCATAGTTGTTTCCCGAGATCAAGCACAGGCCCTGTTTAATAAAGACAATGACAAATACAAGGCGCGGGTGATGAAGTCATGGCTTAAAAACCCTAAGAAGGGAGCGTCTCACCTAGCCAAGACTCTCTTCCGAGTAGATTTCAATGAAGAGTTGTCAGATTTCATAATCCTACTGGCTCGGGTGATGGGCTTACCTTCTACTAACGAGTTCCATTTCTGGATGTGCCCGCTCATCAGCATGGTGTGCGAGGGAACTCAAAATATCAACTGGGTGGAAATCATCAGCATGAATTTGGTGGAGCAACTGTCTAATGTACATCAAATGAAGTTCTACATGACTTCGTACCTGATGTATACTCTGGTGGAATCAAGACAATGGTTTGGTTTTTCTTACATTGATGCCCACAAGGATGATCCTATATATGCCTACTACCTGCAGTTCACCCTAGAGACCAGCAATCACAATTTCAGAAGAGTAACTGATGCTTTCACCATGTACGTGGTCAGGCTGCTCGAGGGTGACACTGCTAGAAGGTTTTCAGATGAAGCCATAAACCTGATATCCCACTACGGTGCCTATTTTATTCAATTCAGAAAATTCTCCTATATCAGGCTTGCTGGCTATGAGAGCACCCCTCTGAGGCTTCCCATGTTCTGCAGTGATAAGATGGCCTTGATAGAAGTATGCAGGCAGTTAGACAAATTGCACAGAACCTTCAAAGACGAAGATTTCTGGTTTGCATTTTCCCATCTCTTTGGGAAACTACACTTGTAAAACAACCCTAGATGCACAAAACATAGAAAGAGCCCTCGTTCCTATCACTGTTCATTTCTTCAAGCCAAGAACTTGCTTAGACTTGAAGAAGTTCATTGAATAGAACATCAAGATAATCTATCATCATAGGGCAGATACAGAAGACTACTGGGCTGACTGTGTGGATGATTTTGAAGCTAGAAGGAGGCACTATGGTAGGTTCTCTCTGTAATTGATCCAAGAACTCAGCTTGTACCAAGTTCCTGAAGGACTCTAGGATGACTATTCTGATCTATACTCATATGAGTATGACAATGTGGTTAAGCACACTCCCTTGGAGGACTTGGATTGGAACAGGAAGGAGAAAGATGATCTAGCCGAGATCCTTGCTCCAGTCTTAGTCAGGACTAAGGTCTGGTTTGACAAGAAAGTTCGAGAGCTCAAAAGGCACTCAAGATAATCCTCTTCTAAGGATGTTTCAACACCAATGAGGGAAGCATCGACTCCCATATCAACACACCTGTGCAAACCCCTCCTGACTCATCAACGTAAGGACCTGTAGCTTCCACTCCTTCATCCACTCAAGTGTACCAAAAGAAACTCAAAGAGGTTAAGAAGGAGCCTGTGGAAAAATATCCTCAAAGAAAGTAGGTAGAAGTGCCTTTGGGACCATAGAACATCATTGTTCTTAGTGAAAGTGAAGAGAGTGAAGTTCCAGCCCTTGCAAATGCTCCTGAAGATCCAACAGATAAAGATAAGGAAGTACAGAGCACTAAAATTTCAAGTGCTGTTGATTCCTCTGCAGCAATTGTCTCTAGCACCCCACTCACATCTCAACTTGAGACCACAGCTGTGCAATCCTTGAGCGGCATGAGCTCTATGTCTCTTGGTACTCTTTCCCCTCTTGTTGCTTCCTCTTCCTCTTTTACGTGGGTTCAACCTTTTGTTGACACTAGAAAGAGGAAATCTTCCTCTCGGAGCTCAGGGCCAAATTTTGATGCTGTGGCAGCCATGTTGGGCACTACTCCTTCTCGCGCCAAGAAATCCAGAACCACCCCTAGGATCATGTCTGATGCTCAAGGTCAGCAATTCTTGGAGATTGCTAAGCCTACAGTGGACAAATCAGAGCAGGACTTACAGACATCTGACTTAGAACTCTCAAGAATTCCAATGGGAGAGTCTACTCCTAAAGGTGAGATCCACAACCTCCAAGAAATGGTCACAAGAGTCATTGGGAGGGTAGAGAAAGGGCAGCAAACTATTGAACAGTTGGAGAAACAGGCCCAAATTCTCACAGGTTTCATCAAATCTCTTTTGTCTAAGGACAAAGTTTTGGACCCTACCCCATTGACAACTCTTCCACCACCTGTAATTTTGAGCCAAGATGAAGTACAGAGTATCAAAGATATGCACAATTATTCTGTCTATGGCAGAGCTATGGAGGCCATGGTGGAAGATATGCTTGTTGCAGGATTGAACTTCATCGATGAAGCTTTCAAAATCCATGGAAAGGTGAACAATTTGCAACAGAAGTTCTCCTCCACTATCGGGGTCATAGATAAAGAGCTCAAACTCTGGAGCAGTTGCATAGTAGACCTCCGTCTCATGGGACAGATAGATGAGAAAATTTTATTGGCAAATAAGGTTTTTGATGATGTAAAGGATAATCTGTCAAAGTCTTGGGTTTACAGCGTGGAGTGGAAGATCAAAGTCTTGGAGGAGGCTTTGGGAGAGCTGAAGAATAGCTGGTAGAAGGGTGAAGCTTTCAAGACACTGGTTGTATCAGCTTTCAAAGATATACATTGTCATCTTCAGGATGAAACTTCTAGTGTGCCCCTTTCCTTGCAAGAAATCAAAGCTCAATTCAGAGATTTTGTCAAAGATAATCTATTCAAGGAAAGCTCCATCTCCAAAGAGAAAATGAAGGAGATCTTCTCTCTTCAATCTGCCATTGAAGAAGCAAATAAAGATTATCATACTCATGTCGAGTTTGATAAAGAAATGGAAAAGTGTCTCAGATTTTGGGGTTAGTCTACAGCCAACACGTCAGTCCCTCATGGCAGAGACATAGCCGAGGCATTGAAAAGATTCAGGCAGCGAATTTTGAAGTCAGTGGGTCCCTCCTAGTTGTAACCGCCTGTCTTCTTCTCCGTTTTCTTCTCTTCTTTTCTAATTATTTTTCCCGAATTCATTGTAATTAGTTGAGGTATTGTGATTGGCAATCCTTAACTAATCTTTAGTTAAAAGAAGTAGTTACAAAGAGTAACTGATTTGTAAGCTATATAATGGCCTCTCCACGCCATTTTGGAGGGAGGAAGAACTTGGCTTATTTTCCGAAAGTGTAAATAGATCATAAAGAAATCAATACAGAAGGGATTTCCATTCTTTGTCTATCTGATCTCTGTTATCCCTAAGCTTTCATTTAATTTTTGTGAAGATCATTTGTCTCTAGTTTGTTAGTCTTGCCGATTGCATACTCTCCAACTTTGGAAGCATGGTGATCTTGTATAACCAAGAAGGAACTTTGTGTCCTTGATTAATAAATCTGTGTTATGTTAAGAAACTTTGTGTTCTGGCATATGTTATTTACAGAACTTTGTGTCTTTAAATTCCATCTTATTTATACGATACAAGTGATCTTGTTTTAATTCACTGTAACTTCGCATACATAAAGAATTACTCTATTATCTATAATTCTGCATGTTGCCTTTCTGCTCATTCTCATATTCTCATTCCTCAGTCCTTTTGTAATTGATGATCTTTATAGAAAACACTTTTGTAATATCCAAGTTCAACTAGAAAATCATGTTTTGTATATTTGTAAATAGGTTCATTTCTGAATAAGGGAACCTCTCCCATTAAAGAGGAGGGACTTCTTGTCCCCTGACTGTTGCTCTTCGTAAATTCCTATTTGACGACCAACAGTTTTTGGCGACTCCGCTGGGGAAAATCATATTCCAGTTCTGTAATTTTTGATCATCCTTTGATCTGGCGACTCCGTGTTTTACTCAAGGGAGAAGGGCCCTTGGTATTGAAGATTCTCAGTTTCAGCTTTTGGAGCAGCGAGGTTTTCCTTTCCCTTCAACAAGAAATAGAAGGACTCATTTGACAATCACTCCACCTGTTCAAGATAGAGTTCCTATGGGTGGTATTCCTTCAGAGCCAGCTAGTCCTAATCTTCGAGCTTTGATTCTTGTTGGTGTTGTAGTTCCTCTCCAAGCCGTTTTTCCAAGAATGGTGGTACCATTGCCCTGGGGTCATCGTGTTGGGCCCCTTGCTCTTCCTCAGCCTTTGCATGAGTTACCCAGAGGTAACCGGAAGAACTTCCCTAAATTCAAAGGCGATGGAAAAGTGCATCCTGATGAACACATCACAGCCTTCATAGTTGCATGTGGAGTTCTGGGAGTTGAACATGAAGACGTCTTGGTGAGACTGTTCATTGAGACTTTACAAGATAATGTTGTTGATTGGTTCTATCACCTTCTGGATGGCACTGTCACTAGCTGGGACACCATGAGAACTAGGTTTGAAAACCGTTTCAAACCAGCAGAAGATGTGCATGCCTTACTAGCCCAAATCTCTCAGATAAAGAAAGATTCACCAGAGCCCATGAGAGAATTTTTGGCCCGATTCAACAGATTGATCAATAAAATTCTGGTAAATACTCGACCTGTTGATCAAATCCAAAAAAAATTCTTCCTAAATGCCCAATCACCTGAAGTTAGTTATGCACTGAGAAGGGCTAATCTCGCAACATTGGTGGAGGATCAAACTCTTGCTGTTAGTGTCGAGGATGATTTGATCATGTCAGGGAATTTGAGGAGAGACCCTTCCAAATCTAAGTCTGTTGCTTCCTCCTCTTCCACCCCTGGACCTAATACTGATCCATTAGTTCAAAAACTTGCGAATGATCTCATTGCTATAAAGAAACAATTGGCTCAACATGCTCCCTTTGCAGACGTTCCAAGGAGGAATTTTCAGCCCAGAAATCATTTGCCTGCTTCTCAAACAATATTAGCACTTGAAGGACCTCCTATTAATGTTCCTGTCAATGCAACCTGTGAAGTTGAGGAACCAGATGATGATGAGGATAATGAAGCTTGTGAGAAATTTTTGGAAGAAGTTGACGATGAAGCAGATGAACTTGAGGGATCTTGAGTTAATTTCTTCACCACTGAGGGCATTGATGATGGAGATGATTATGATGAAGTGGTAGCAGACATGAATAGAGAATCATTTGCTGTCATGACTCGAGAGCAGACAAATCAGAGGGAGAAAGTGACGCAGCCCCCCAAGAAATCTAAGGAGTAGCTGGTAACTATCCCTGTAATTACAAAAAGAGGATCTCCTATCCCCACTTCATCTACACCAAAGGTGAGTCCTGTCAATCCTGCTATTAAAGTTACTTCTTTTTCCCCTAAAGTTGATAAACCTAGGATTTCAAATGATGATGGCTCGTCCACTTCTGGGTCTTTTGATATTATTGATCATCTGAAAAAGACTAAGGTTCAAATCTCAGAGGCTGAGTATTATCAAACTCATCCCAAAGCTTTTGCTAAGATGATTCAATTTATTAATTCCCATTCTAAACCACATCTAAAGGCCTTTTACCCACTCCTTCTTCTACACCACAGCCTAGTCTGGTAGCCGTTGTCACCTCACCCAATGACAAAATTAAACCATTTTATGTAACACTTCTTATAGCTGGTCATAGGCTCAGTAATTGTGTCATTGACTCAGGAGCCTCAGATAATGTGATGCCTGCTAAAGTAGCTCATGCTTTAGGCTTGACCCTCACACGCAGTTATGGATCTTGTTACTCCATGGAGAGTAAGGAAGTTCCCCTGGTCAGAAGAATTAAAGATGCACAAGTGGCTTTTGCTGCTTTGCCTGAAAAGAGAGTTTTGGCTACCATCTTAGTAGCAGATATTCCTCCTTTATACGAGATGTTTCTAAGTAGGAACTTCTGTAAGGATGTGGGTGGAGAAATTCAAATGGATTGGTCACATGCACTCGTACCTGTTAATGGACAAATGAATAAGTTGCTACCTGAGAAGCAATCCGAGTATATTGTACAAAAAATGGATGATCCTAAAGCACAAATACTCTATGAGGATATGGGTTATGGTAACTATATGATTATGTCCCCTGATGAAATCCAACTCCCCAAAGTGTCACCTAAAGATCCTAATGGTGTTTGGATTTTAGAGTTTGATGGAAGTTGTTCCTCAGCCGGTTCTAGAGCCGGTGTCCTACTGGTGTCCCCTGAAGGAAGCCTACATCCTTTTTCATTCAAGTTGCAGTTCGAAAATACTAATAATACAGCAGAGTATGAGGCTCTCATTCTTGGACTGCAAGTGGCCAAAGAACAAGGTGTAAAGAATCTTCTGGCTTGCGGTGATGTAGAATTGATTGTAAAGCAAGTGAGAAGCCTTTTCCATGTAAAAAATGGAAGGTTGAAACATTACCAGAATCAGGTTTGGGATTCCATTGAATTTCTTGATGCTTTCTCCATTGAAGCAATACCTAGGGAGAAGAACAGCAGGGCTGATTCACTAGCAGTCTCAGGGTCACTACTGATTCCTCATCCTGACTTCTCTCAGGATAAGTTCACCATTGAGATGGTCCATCGACCTAGTGTGCCTGATAATACCAATAATTGGCAGGTTTTCAATGATGATCAACACTTGCTTTCTTTCTTGGATCTCAAGGGTAATTTCGAACAGCTGTATTTTGAAGGAAGTAACAACCTGCCTCGTGAAAGTGTGCCATTTGACAAAGCAGTCACCCAAGGAGAAGAAACAGATCAGGATGGATGCATCAATCTCAAAGGAAACAAGATTCCTAAAGGATTGGTGAGTTTGGAGGAACTATTTGATAAACATGACAGGTATGTGAAGTCTAGAGCTTCCACTGGACCTCAACAATCAACTGAGTATGACAAGATTGATATTGGGAACTCTACTGATCCTAAGCTCGTGAACATTGGAAAATGTTGCATAGCAGATGAAAGGAAGAAAGCAATTGATCTTTTAAAGAGGTATAAATATGTTCTTGCTTACTCTTATGAAGATTTGAAAGCTTTGAAACCAAAAGATATGCAGCATTTTATTCCACTCAAGCCTGGAATCAAGCCTTTTAAGCAGAAACAGAGGCAATACAAACCCAAAATAGCTGACACCATCTTTCAGGAAATTCAGAAGTTGTTGAAGGCCAAAATTCCCATTCACCATTCAACATGGATTGCAAATATTGTGCCTGTTAGGAAGAAAAATGGTGAGATCCGCATCTGTGTTGATTTCAGGAACCTAAATCAGGCTTCCTTGAAAGATAATTATCCTTTTCCCATGATGGATCAGGTCTTGCAAGCAGTAACAGGATCTGAAATGTTATCTATGCTTGATGGATTCTCGGGATATAATCAGGTAGAGGTTGATACTGCAGATCAACACAAAACAACTTTCACTACTCCTTGGGGTACCTTTTCTTAAAAGAGAATGCCTTTTGGGCTCATTAATGCTGGTGCCAGTTTTCAGAGAGCCATGGATCTGGCTTTTGGAAGCTTGAAAGGGAAGTGTATTGTCATATATCTTGATGACCTGACAGTGTTTTCCAAGCCAAGAGCAGATCATTTTGATCACCTAGAGACAGTTCTGCTGAGATGCAGAGAGCATGGGATCTCTCTGAACCCTAAAAAATCTGTATTTTGTGTCACTGAGGGAAAGTTATTAGGGCACATCATTTCCAAGGATGGTATTAAGATTGATCCTGAACGAGTTCAAGCTATCCAGCAAATTCCTCTCCCAACCAGTAAAAAGGGCGTGCACTCCTTCTTTGGTAAGATAAATTTCTTGAGAAAATTCATCCCTGATTTTGCAGAGTTAACTTTGAATATTTCTCAGATGATGAAAGGGAAGACAAACATTTGGTTGGTCTTCTGAAGGAAAGGAATCCTTTGAAGGTATCAAGAGAGCTATTGCTAAAACTCCTATTTTAGCCTTTCCTGATTTCAACAAAGATTTCATCATCTATTGCTATGCTACAGATAATACCTTGGCTACTGTCTTAACTCAAGAAGACTCTAATGAGCATGAACTCCCAATTGCGTTCATGAGCTATATTCTGAAAGATCATGAGTTGAAATACACCATGATGGAGAAGCATGCTTTTGCAATGGTCAAAGCTGTTAAGCAGTTTCATTTTTATATCCTCAACTCTCACTCCATGGTGCTAGTTCCAGATACAACTATTAAGTCAATTCTCACACAACAAGAATTTGGATCCAAGAGAGGGAACTGGGTTGCTAAGGTCCAAGAATATGACATTGACATCAAACCGACCAAGCTGGTTCGTGGAAAAGGCCTTTGTGAGCTCATTGCTGAAGGAGCTAAACATGAATTGCTGGAGGAGAAAGCTGACATTCCTACCGTTCTGTTCCTTAGCTCAGTTGATGAATGGTATGCTGACATCACCCATTTTCTCACCTATGGGGAATGCCCCTCTCATTTAACTGCCAAAGAAAAGAGGACTGTTAAATTGAGGTCAGTGCAATATGTATTGTGGGAAAATGCTTTGTTCAAGCGTGGGTTAGATGGGAGATTTTTGAAGTGTGTGGACAAGGAACAACAGAGAAAGTTGCTCTCAGCTTTTCATGATCAGGCATGTGGAGGGCACTATTCATCAATGGTTACAGCTCATAAGATACTCCGCAGAGGATACTACTGGCCTTCCTTGTTCAGAGATGCATCCAAATGGGTGGATAAATGTAAGGCTTGTCAGACCTTTGTGGGAAGACCTAAATTGGCTTCTTTGCCTCTCAAGCCAGTTGTGATTGAGGAACCATTTCAACAGTGGGGTTTGGACTTCATTGGTACACTTAATCCTACTTCTAGTGCTGGTCAGACTCATGTGCTAACTGCCACTGACTATTTCACCAAATGGGTGGAAGCTATTCCAGTCAAGAGTACTACTTCTGAAGTGGTGTGCAGCTTCATTAAAGAGAGCATCTTGGTAAGGTATGGTGTACCTAATAAGATTGTAACAGATAATGCTTTGAATTTCTCTTCAACTGAGATAATGGATTTCTGCTACGAGTATGGCATCTCCCTGGCTCATTCTTCAGATTATTACCCCCAGGGAAATGGGCAAGCAGAATCCACTAACAAAAATCTGGTGACTATCATAAAGAAGTTGGTCAATGAATCTCAACGAAACTGGCACAAGAAGCTCTATGATGCTCTTTGGGCAGACAGGATTACACCAAAGAGAGCTATTGGAATGTCTCCTTTTCAAGTGGTATATGGAGTAGAAGCTCAATTGCCAGTGACAGTGGAACTGCCAGCCTTGCCACCTAATGAAGGCCATTGAAGATACTAGTTTTAGAGATGCTTTGGACAAGAGAATTATGTACCTGCATAAATTGAATGAGGACAGATTGGATGGTTGCTGATATGGATATCTGTTCACCAGCAGAAGGTAAAGGTCATGTTTGACAAGAAAGCTAGGTTCAGAGATTTCCGAGTTGGAGACACCGTGCTGTTATGGGACAAAAGACATGAACCTCGTGGCAGCCATGGAAAGTTTGATTCCCTGTGGCTCGGACCTTTCAAGATCAGACACTTTGCTGGTGAGAATTCCTTTTATCTTGATTACATGGATGGTTCTTCTCTCCCACTTCCTTATAGTGGGTAGTATCTCAAGTTGTTCAAGTCCTAGGTGATTAGGGAGTCCCTTGTATATTCTGTACAGTGTTTTTGTTTTTCTTTCCTTTTTGTTCTGGTGTGTTGTCCTCTGTATTGGTCTAGTTTTTGACTTCGTTGCCCAATGGATAAGGTACTGGTCTGCTTCCCCTGAGTTTGTCTAACTTCTTGCCTTGTCTCATTCCTTGAATTCATGCCAAGTCATCCCCAGAAGGAGCCAGCTGTTGTCCTCATCAAAATTCCCTACTCTGATGAAAGTAAAAATTTCAAAATTTTGAGTTTTAAGTGTTTTCTCTAATGTACCGAAGTCGTGAAATTGAGAAAAATCTACGTTTTGGGTCATTTTGTATGTATTTCGGGCCTGTCAGACATTTTTGTCCCGCGTTTCCCAAGTTATGAAGTGCGTTCTGTTCCCCCGATCGTCCGAAATCCCCGAAGTTGTTCCATTTTCGGGCCTGTCGGAACATTTTTGTCCCGCCTATCCCAAGTTCTGAAGTGTGCTCTGTTCCCCGATCAACCGAAATCCCCGAAGTTGTGTCCATTTTCGGGCCTGTCGAAACTTCTTCGTCCCAAATTTCCCAAAGTCAATTATGCAAGCTGTTCCATTTTCAGCCGAAACACCCAAACCGCGTACTTCGCACTTTCATGTTCCAAATGTCCCAAGTGCTCCGGACCTATTGTAACATTTTTCGCCCGAACCGGCCGAGTCGCATACTCCAGAACTTTCTTGTCCCAAATGTCCCAAGTTCAAACGGGCAAGTTGTTCCATTTTCGGCCGAAACACCCGAACTGCGTACTTCACGTACTTTCGCGTTCCAAATGTCCCAAACTTTTTCCGGACTCATTGTCACCTTTTCGGCCGAATCCGCCCGAGTTGCGTGTTTTCACGTCGTTTTCGTCCCAGCATGTCCCAAAATGTATTTGTGCGTCTTCTCCCTGTTTCACCCGAGCTCAGCCGAGCCGCGTGTTTTTCGCACATTCGCATCTCACATGTCCCAAGCGAACCAAATGCCATTCATACTTAGTTTTTCCCGCTCTACCCGAATATGTTGCTTTTTCAAACTAATAGATATGAATTTAATGCGCATTGATCACCTTTCTCTCTCCTCAATCGGCTATATAACGGGCAGACCCCCTTTTTGCATTTCTCACACTGCTTCCTTGTTGTCTTTTGCTCGAACATCTTGCACTGGCAAATAAGGTTTTCGATGACGTCAAGTGTATCCCCTCCCTATCAAAATCCTTCGGGATGATCTAGAGTCTTGGAGGAGGCTTGGGAGTTACTATCAATATGAAGAACAAGCTGGCAGGGACAGGAACGAAGTTTTCAATACACTGGTCAGTCTTTGCCGTTCACAATATTGGGGACAGTGACAGCTCGTCATCTTCAGGATTTCAGAGACTTCTGGGCAAGACATAGCTGAGGCAAACCCTACATAAATGGCGCAGATGATTCAGGATAGCAGATTCTGAAGCTTCAGTTGGAGGTTTCCCAATCTCAGTGCACTGTGCCACCTGATCTAGTGCTTCTCCTGTGGTTCTTTTCTCTTCTGACCCTGATTCTTTTTCCGAATTTTCTAATGTAATAAGTTGAGGTATTGCGATTGGCAATCCTTAAGCTAGATGCTTTAGTTAAAAGAAGTAGCTTACAAAGAGTAACTGAGATTGATAATGCTATAGTAATGGCCTTTCCACGCCATTTTGAAGGAGGAGGAACTTGGCTTATTTTCAAGAAAACGTGTAAATAGATTAGGCACGGGTGGCAAAGTCAAATCTTAAATACCCTAAGAAGGGAG
This sequence comes from Taxus chinensis, assembly GCA_019776745.2. Classification (NCBI taxonomy): domain Eukaryota; kingdom Viridiplantae; phylum Streptophyta; class Pinopsida; order Cupressales; family Taxaceae; genus Taxus; species Taxus chinensis. The sequence continues at coordinate 608,624,232 of CM034156.1, forward strand.
CGTCTCGCCTATTCAAGTGTTTCACTCTGAATGTTCTGGCTTATGGGAATAGAGCTTTCATTCTATCCTTTCATTCCTTGTAGAAGATCATTTTTCTCAAGTTTGTTGGGTCTTACCGATTGCATACCTCTTCAACTTTGCAAGCCTGGTGTGATCTTGTATAACCATAGAAGGAAGATTTGTGTCCTTGACTGCGAATGAACTCCTATGTTATGTCTAAGAAGGACTTTGTGTTCAAATAAGAACAGATGTTATTTACAGAGACTTTGATTAGTCTTTGAATGAGGAATCTGCCTTTATCCGATGCAAATGATCTTGTTTCAATTCGAAGGTGGTGACTTTCGCATACATAATATGAATTAACACCTGATACTCTATAATATCAATTGCATGTTGCCTTTGTTGAAACTCTTTCTCGATACTCTCATTTCCTCAGTCCTTTTGAACCACATTGACCGATGCCGGTTCACTAGAAAACACTTTCGTAATATCGGTAGGGTTTAAACCAACAAATAATGTCTTAGTACATGTTGTGGGATAGGTGTCGTTGTATGAATAAGGGAACCTCTCCCATGGGTGATAAGAGGTAGGGACTTCTTGTCCCCTGACTGTTGCTCTTCTTAAAGTGCAATATGTTGACGACCAACAGACACTTAGGAATAAATTTGTAAGAAAACAAGATTTAAGTAGTCTAAAAAGGGATTGATTACAAGGACATGCAAGATGTAACAATGCACTAGTTCATTGACTGAAAATGTAAGTTTTAAGAACTCTAAGGTTTAAGTATCCATAACTGAGTTGATAAAATGGCCTGAGCACATGTAGACAGATGCAGATTTTTAACACTCCCGATGATCAGCTGAGTATTACAGGAAACTGGTATTTCAGTATGCAAAAAAAGGGATTGATACTCCTGTGTTGCAAACTCTTCTTGTAACAGCACTTGTCTCTGCTCAGCCAACTCAAGATCCGGATTCTTTTAATCGAAAACTGAAGGTCTCTATCGTATCTCAAAAATGGTTGGTACCCCAATTTTGGCAGCACTTTAGATAGTGCTCTTTTACAGGGAACCGATGGGGGCCATGTAAATGACGAAGGGCAATATGTTTAAGAACTGTTTTCAAATAAAGAATATGCGGTGCTAAATTTAGTAAAATAGCCCACTTTCAACTACTGTTCTAAACCAAAGTAGATTAATAAGACAAATTTTTGTCAAGTGACTAAAAGGTCGGTTTTGGATGCGACCAAGGGATAATGGATCATGGGAAAAGTTGTGGACCAATGCCAAATGGTCTTCCCTAGGTTAGTTTAGGTTCTCAACACTCAGGTCAACGATGAGGTATCTAAGATGAGGTGGCAATTTAGGTTATAATAAATTCTATCAATTACAAGGCTAATCACCCCACATTTAAATTAATAAAAGTAAGGTCTCATAGGTGATAACTTTTAGCACTCCTACGAAGGGATTATGCTAGTCATAAGTAGGTCGATGGGACACAAATTCCCATTGTCGTCATCCAGTTAGCCCCTCAATGTCATAGTAGCTTGTTTTGTAAAGCTGCACGGATAATAATATGAAGTGGTTACTCCTCGTACTGAGTTTTATGGATTAATCCAAAGAAATTTCCAAACTTTAAAGTGGATGGGTTTTAACCCTTATCTGGACCTACAAATATAGGGAGAAGGTGGGGTAAGTCTAAGGAAGCAGACGCGCGTTGAAATGCAATAGTGTGACTAGGGTGCATGATTTGATGAGCAAACCAGCAATGCATAGGCAAAGGTCGATAGTTTATCCAAACAAGGGTGATATAATCCTGGTATCCAAGGCATAGGAAGTAGCGCCAGGGTATATAACAGATAAGGTATAGGAACGTTTAGGCATGTTCGGCAGTACCAAATGGTTGGTTTGGTTGAGATAAACGTCACGGTCGAGGTCTAGGCAAATTTGGTCGACAGATCAAGTCAGGGACCCTAATCATACTAAAACACGAACAGGTGAGCTCGATGGAACAAAAAGCTACATGATGGGTGGATAAAAGTGTATGTTGTTAATGTTAGGTAAGGTATTGAAGTGATACGGCCGTGGGTCGGGCCGGATGGGTAGGGTGAGGCCTGGGGTCGGGCCGGATGGTTAGGGTGAGGCCTTGGGTCGGGCCAAGTTGTTGGGTGGTGGCCTTGGGTCGGGCCAGATAGGTGAACAAGTGGTGTTCAGCAAAGGTGGATATAGGCGATGTTGGGAGAAAGGGCGATTAGTAAATAGGGGCAGAAAGTTGGGTGAATAAAGACAAAACTGATATCGGTTAGTTATGACCGGTACCGGTTAGGTAACCGATGCTGGTTCCTTAGGGCACGATTTGACCGGTGTCAGTTCTATGTTAAAAACCTATAAAAAGAAAAATACGGCCTGTCATTGTCACATTTCTAATTTGAAAACCGATGTGGGGTGGCTGAGGTGGCACTAGTTGAGTGGGGAAGTGAGTTGATTGGTGGGCCCGAGTGAGTAGCATGTAGCAGTTGATTGGTAGAGGACCCAACAAAGTAGAGTTTGAGCCATAGCACAGCCAGGAGGAGCAGGAGGTGCTAGACCAGCTGGACCACCACCACCTATCCCACCACGACGACGTGTCGTCGTACCGGTAGGTTCAAAACCCTTCATTATGTGAATTGAATGGTATTATGCTGTATTGGGGATTCGGGTAGGAATCTTAGATTTGGAGAAAATAATGAATAAATGGAAGTTATATGAAAAGAGGAAAGGGTAGATAGGCTAAATAGGCCAAGGCGGTTGGGTGGGTAGGTTTTTAGGGTGTTTGGGTGGGTATGTAGGGAGAAATAAGAAAAAAAAAATGAATTGGGTAGCCGCGCGGGTTCGGCTCGGTAATTTTTACAGCGACCAATGTTGGTCACTAAGCGACCGGCATCGGTCCAGAAAATCTAGGGGCAGGGTTGATCAGTGGTGACCGGTGTCGGTCGGTAGTTGACCGGCATCGGTGGAGAGGAGACCGGGGTCGGTTATGGGTGACCGGTACCGGTTTGGAGTGATTTGTAGTTATTTTGGTTGGTTTGGGTTATGTTTTGGTGTTGAATTGTTGGTTGTGGTTTAGGTGTTGTGAGTATGGTTTTGGGATGGGGTTGGGGTGTTTTGGTATGATTTAAGTTGTGTCAAGTGTTGGATTTGGTTGTTTGGGTATTGTTTTGGTTTCGTGGTAGTATGATGTGGGTTGTTTGTTTGGGTGTGAAGAGGGAGGGGGATATTGTAGAAGATAGGTGGGTAGAGGGGTGTGTTAGAGAGTCAGGGTGTGGTCGGGGGGATAAAAGGGGGTATAGAGGGTAAAGTAGATGTTTTGATAAAGAGTAGGGCTAATGTAGTGGGTTGGTTTGGCAGGCACGTCAGCAGCTGACGATGCGGGATAGGATGCCCCCACTGTTGAGCCGGATGCGACCACATGTGTCCGCAGCACACTGGGCTATCATGCGCGAGGTGGGACTCGGCGGAATCCAGCGATACAGAGCAATCGACAAAGATCATAGTTTGATGGTTGCCCTCATCGAGAGATGGGATCCGGTGACCAATGTGTTCCATCTCCCGACTGGAGAGATGGCCATCACATTGTAGGATGTGTATCACATCCTTCGATTACCTATCGATGGAGAGGTAGTCTTTCAGGTGGATGTAGAGAGAGCCATGGACAGCATCCTATAGGTTTTTGGGGATGCAGCTGCGCTATTGACATATCACAGTGCGAGTATCAGGTATGGGGATATGTACCGTGCGCACCGACATGAGACACGGCTTGCCGTGTTGATGATGATCGGGATCACCTGCTTCGCCCTCCCAGACTAAGAGGGAGGCCGCTTTCCATGGGCGCTGATGGGGGTGCTACATGAGATGGTGGAGGAGCACACATGTTATGCTTGGGCACCAGTATACCTGGTGCAGTTATATAGAGAGCTGTGGGGCTATCGCCGGATGAGGCGATTTGGGATTTGTTTGACATTTTTGATTCACTGTTGGGCATATGAGCACATCATATGCATTAGACCAGTAGGATTACCCCAGCAGCCAGGGCCACAGGTCATATATAGATATGGCTTTCAGAGGTGGTTGGGGGTCGTGGGCCAGCCACGAGCAGTGCTTGCAGGGCGGGACGTCACTTATTACAGGCATTTATTAAAGGGACTGACAGTGGCAGATATTGTATGGAGACCGTATAGAGGTCATCACCCCCGTGGAGGAGCCCGACGACAGTTGCAGTGGATCCAGTACACATTCTGGATAGCGGGACGGAGGCCGGGAGAGTATGAAAGGATACCCCTGGAGAGGGTACGTAGGCAGATGGGGCTACGACAGGATGAGTCCCCTCGCTTCCCTCAGTACCAGAGGGATGATGTAGAGGCCCCACTGCCTACACCACAGCCCGTGGATCCAAATTGGGTTACTGAGAGGCCGACAGATGACACTGTAGATGATGTTGGCTGTACGGGAGCATATATGGTTTGGTGGGCTAGTCAGAGAGCAGCGAGGGTAGCACAGCCTGCACAGCCAGACTTGGCAGCGGTGATAGCTGTTGGTCCAAAAATCTGTCACATGGATAGATCTATGGATAGACGAGCCAACAGTGTGCAGGGCTTAGCCCCTCTTTGAGACAGCAAAGCGAAACTGGTTTATTGCTATTTCTACTAGCAGGAACCTATGCAAGTCTCACAGATTCTACCTTCGGGGGTTGGGATCTCATCCCAGTAGAGTGTTCCAGGCTGCAAAAAGAAAGGAATGAAAGAGGGAGAAGAGAAAGAACAGATCCGAAGGGAGAAAAGAAATGAATTCCAAAGCAGAAAGGTCAGAAGATTTATGTTTTTAGTTTGGTAGTAAACAGAGCCAAACCTACTCGCATAAATAAACAAAGCAATACTGATAAACAAATGACGGAAAAGTAGATATGAATCCAACAGATTAAACACATACAGATCTAACGTAAGAAAGATCTAATGTATAACACAGCTATTGAGCACAAAGTCTGAATAATTGTATTACTTGTTCTTTTCTGTTACAAGAAAGCTCAAAGTCTTTCTCTCCTCACTTCTATTTCTATCTAAAAAATGTTCACCCTGAATACAACAAGTATTCTCATATTTATAGAAGATGAGGGAGAGAGAAGGCAAAATGGAGCCAACCACTTATTTACAAAGATATTTACAAAATATCTAAAAGTCATGTTGACTTTGACAACTTGGTGGATGACATCATCCCATGATGCAACATGGATGATGTCATCATTTGTGCCAACACATTTTAGACATTTCGAAAAGAAAGTCGGAGAATAGAGAGAAGAAGAAGAAGAAGAAGAAGAAGAAGAAGAAGCTACTCATCATCATCATCCTGCGGCCGAAAAGGGGTTGCCTGTTTCTGATGCTGCTCAGGAGATGAGATGTGGAACTGAGCGCGGTATTCCAAGAACTTGCTGATCATCGGCCCAAATTGATCCTGTGATGGATCCTTGTGCCGTTCACTGATTGCTTCGCAAGTTTCCCGCTCATCTATGAGCTTTTCCAGGAGTTTGGAATAATCTTTCTCCGCCTCGATAAGGAACCCGATGAAATCCCTACAGGCCAGTAGGTTGTTGATAGATTCAGTGTCGAACGTGACCTCTGGCCCTGTCCCTTGAGAAGCTATCTCCTTTAAAATGCAGATAGTGTCATCAGCTGATCTCAAGGTAAGGGAAGGAGTGAGCAACCCTGCAGTCATGGCGAGGACAATTTTCTCCATTTGGTGCATTGCATCCAGGGCCTCTTCCTTTACCTTGTCTATCTTTTCTAAAACAAATTCCAGCTGCTCTATCTGATAGTCCAGAGTGGACATAGTTTTGTTGAGGGCCCTTGGATGACCGAAGACTCCGAACTTGACCAGATCTTCGACTGAACAGTCAAA